>SMSR01015239.1:9490-21300 GCA_019453355.1 Ceratina japonica | reverse complement strand
CAGACACTAAACACTGAACGGCGGGGGCGCAGTTTGTCTTGGCCCATTAGGAGAAACGCTAGTTGGCTTGCTCCGTAGGGGTGGATAGAGCGATAGGGGGTGGAAAAGAGGAAGCGGTTGTTTTATGGCCCGGCATCTGTTCGACGATCGTCTCGTTCCGATACCACTTTATCCTCGGCGTTAGCTGTTTCCTAACTGTTTGCGAAACAAGCTCTGCCTTTCTTCCTTCATCCCTTTTTCGCTTAGCTGCTCTCGGAAGCCTCGTACCGAGACCCGTATACATACCTATCCTGCCTCGTTCTCCTTACGTCGCGCCATTTTCTTCGTTTCCACATTTTTTCCCGTTTGCCAACCCTCTACCAGAACTTAGTTTTATTCGGCGAACTTTCACAATTGGCAAACCTGTCAAATGCAACGTTCGATAATTCTATGCTCACATCTATATAAATATTTAAATGTATTGATAAAAATTATAATTAACGGTTGTATCGGAAGGCTCAACAATGGAGGCGAGAAAGAAGTATTTTGCATGCGGTGTACGCACATCAATTGAAACGAGGAGGAATTGAACGAGGGGAAAGACGAGGATATTAGCACGGAGAGAATAAGCGGCGAGCGTGTATATGTATACGCGCGTGTGTTTTTTTTCTCGTACCGCGAGAGATAGGTACAGAGTAGCAATAAATAAACGTATGGCGTAGAGGGAGTCGGCGATAATACGTGATCCCCTTGCGCTGAATACTTAATGCTAAGTACTCTGTGTATCTGCATGCACCCCAGTCCCGCTCATCCCTCGGCTCCTCAGCGATTCTATCGCGGAGGTATGAACCTCTCGCATATGTGCAACCCGTGCGCCATCATAC
This sequence comes from Ceratina japonica, assembly GCA_019453355.1. NCBI lineage: Eukaryota > Metazoa > Arthropoda > Insecta > Hymenoptera > Apidae > Ceratina > Ceratina japonica. The sequence goes on along the minus strand of SMSR01015239.1, from coordinate 20,437 downwards.
ATTTCGGTATGTCCTCCCGCGGCGCGCGGGAAGGGAACGAGAGAGAGAGAGAACGTTACGCGGAGGTAACGGGGGAGGAAAAACGGGTGGTAGCCAGGTAGAGAGGAGCAGGGAAGCTACTATTGAGTCGCAACACAGTAAAATAACGTGAAATACTTGGCCGGAGAAAAAGCGGGAGGAAAAGGGAACGCGGCGTACCCCCGTGCCCCCACGGCCGCGGCCCGCGGAGAATCCACCAGCCCCCGCTGTAAATGGGAGAGGTTGCTTCTGCTGCCGGTGTGTATGCATTATGCACGAAGATAATGCTCTCGGATACTTCGTCTGTATGAGAATAACGCGAAAAGCCTGTGAGCTCGGCAGACTTCGAAACGCGGGCATAAGTCATCCCGCGAGGCGTTACCGGGAATCGGGATCGACCGACTTACCCCGATCTCCACGGAATCAAACACCGAAATTAATTGAACGGAAGGTAGTTGGCCCGGTTTACGATCACGTCCCACTTTTCGATCGAGCTAATAAAAACTGCAATTTTGTCATGTATATACGAAATATATTTTATAAAACAAAATTGATTGTAGACATTTTTTTATTTGAGCTATTTTTTGTCTGTAATTTGAATAGTGCAAATGTAGAGATTGAATATAGAATAATTATATCGGTATAGCTACTACGATACGTAGCCAGTTACCGAACTCACTTACCGATGGCTCTAACGACATGCCGTTGTTAAATTATTTATTTGGTACCATTGTTTTTCTGTGCAGCAGTAAAATAAGTGTCAGTAGTTTTCTCGAGGTGCATTAAGGGTAGAAAAAGAAAGGTATGTGATCAATTATTTATTTACGTACTTATAATTATGTGATCGAAAATTGGTAAACTATTTTTGTACGTTAATCTATTTTCGATTACAAAATATGAATTGAAGGATTTAGAATTAAAACTGAAAAAGAATAAGGCAGATGAAACTTTGTTACGATGTCAATCAGAAAGTGCGACTCTTGAAGAAAAAAATAAAATAAAAGATCAAATAAGAAAGATACATGAGAATATTAGATATGATAAAAAAATGAAAGATATTTTAATGAAAACGGAAAAAGATTTAAAAGAGGAGGAGAAAATATTAAATCTAACATTAAATCTAATTAATAAGTATATATTAAAATAGTTATTTGCTTTCAAAACAAAAAAAAGTTTACAAAAAAAAGTTTACACAAAGTTTGTTTATATTGTTATTACTTTTATTNAAGAACTTCCTATCTAGATCAGACAGTCTGGACTGATACCACGAATGATTTAGTTAGCATAAAAATCCATCTTCTATTTATCCTTAATATCTTTCACCCTTTCATGTTATAATTCTGCTAAAATAATTACAAGTTGCAATAAATAAATATAATATCTCACTCTTTGAACTTACTGACTGAATTAATTATACAGAGACGTCCATAAATATTTGTACGAATATTTATAGACATCACTGTAGGTCAAATAGGAATATGATAAAATCACGTGCAATTATTCCGATGGATACGTGAAATATTTTAGAAGCCACATGTATACGATATTTAAATGATATAAGAACTTCCTATCTAGATCAGACAGTCTGGACTGATACCACGAATGATTTAGTTAGCATAAAAATCCATCTTCTATTTATCCTTAATATCTTTCACCCTTTCGTTTTATAATTCTATTAAAATAATTACAAGTTGCAATAAATAAATATAATATCTCAATCTTTGAACTTACTGACTGAATTAATTATAAGTCAAATAGAAATGTGATAAAATCATGCGCAATTGTTCTGATGGATATATAAAATATTATAAGCCATATGTATACGATATTTAAGGTAGTTCTTCACAAATTCAAAGTACAGGACATCATTATGAAAAAAATATATTTGATTCTTGAAATAACAAAAAATATTATAGAATTTTTTACAACTCTGATTACCGAACTCATTTTCGAGAAAAAAATACTTAAAGTTGCTTCGTAGCGCACTATTATGTGTAATATTATTAACACATTACTATATAAAAACACTATAGATGTTAATGCAACATTGAGGTCTAAAAGTTGTAGATTTCTACTTTCTAACCATTGAATGGAAATGAGGGGTAGCGGAATTAATTTAAAAGATATTTAATGTTCAAGGAACAAAAATAATAAATAACCTCTTCCATGTCTATCGTATTAATGACTAAGTATATCATTGCTACGCACAAACAACATAACATTATTTTAACATTGTTATCTTTATACTAATATCAACTAAAACAATATTAAAATTCATAAATAAATTTAATAAACATAGTCGATACTAATCGAACAATGATTTTGAACATTTTATTTTGCACGCTCAATTAACTAGAGAGTCCGTGAAGAACTACTTTAAATGATGGAAGAACTTCCTATGTAGATCATACAGTCTGAACTGACACCACGAATGATTTAGTTAGCATAAAAATCCACCGTCTATTTATCCTTAATATGTTTCACCCTCTCATATTATAATTCTGTTAAAATAATTACAAGATGCAATAAATAAATTTTAATTCTCAATCTTTGAACTTACTGACTAAATTAATTATAAATCAAATATAAATCTGATAAAATCACGGGCGATTGTTCCTATGGATAAGGATTCCTCGAATCGAATGAATAGGCTAAAATCTGAATTGGTAGTGCAGCCGGGATGACAAGAACTGAACAGGAAGGAAGTATCGTGATACTAGGAATTTGGATTCGACAGTAGTAAAACAGTACTAAATCTTGAACAATCAAACGTCCATTGTTTGCCTAGCTCTGTCAGTCGAGGGAATACCAATTCTCTGTTTCCCCTGTTGGTATACAGGCGAAGGCGCGGTCGCGCGCGGATACGCGCGCCACGCGAATCCCCAAATCTCGTGCGTATATACCAGGACCCGGGACTCAAGGACACGCACACGGGAACGACGTTATATCGTGCGTTCCCAACTCCAACTTCGAACTTGCTACCATCCGCGCCCGCACCGCGCGTAAGCATAGCACGTGGTGCGATCACAATGGAGAATTTGACTGCTTTTGATTTGAAATGGAAACAATGGAGGCAGACGCTACTTACTTGTGCAGTTATTTCGGCAACCCTGCCGCGCCTATAATCTTCGCGGATTACCGCGGACCGCGAAATCGCTGCGATTTTACTCCGTCGATGAATTCCGTTTGCCCAGGGCAATATTTGCACGTTCGACGATTTTATGTTTGTTCGTCGGTGCGCCGCTCCCAACCGAGGAAGCTAAGGGATTGTTCGTGCAGGTAGTCCTAATTATTGCAAATAGATAGTTATATTAGAATATAGAAATTAGGATTAAGGAAGGAAGAAAGGATTATATAGAAATTTAGTGTAACTATTTCAGTTCAATTTTAATTTCTAATTTCACTTCAACCGACGATTGAATAATAAATATTCTATATCATTCTGTTTCCGAGCTTCTAAAATAAAATCCTTTCCTTTACATCATACGTCTACTAGATTTCTATTCTGGTTGGTCTAACGTGGGTAAAATTTGACAGATGACGTGAATCGATAACACTTTCTTTTTTTTTTTTATACCGAGAAATCGTCCGGTTTTGAAATCCGCGTAAATCAGTACCGCGGGTCGCAGTAGTGCATTCGAGGCTGGTCTTTGTCTCGTTTCGGAACTGGCACACTGGCGGGCAAGAAAAGGAGAAACGAAGAGGGGGTGGGGGGCGGGGGCGAGGAGGGTGGCGACGGCGGCCGGGAGAAAGAGCGGGGGAGGCTATTACGTAGACGTAATTCAAAAGCGGGAACGTATGCTTCATTTATTAAAGAGATTGCCTCGAAAGATTGCTGTTTCGCGCATGGCTACGTCTCTAGCGCGGGTTCTCCGGCTCCCTTCAGCCACGGCCGTTGGTTTCTACACAGCCGTCATCATTATTGTGTCGGTGCCGCTGCAGCAGGCATTCGAATTACGTCGCGTTTATATTCAATTTGTTTGTAGAAATTACAATTTGTCGGGAATTGGCGCAAGACGATGCGGCAGGAATCGCGAGCAGCCTCTTTCCCGGTCCCCGCCTCCACCTGGTTGACACAATCGTGCCTAACACTGGATTGTTCCTGCCGCGCTCGATTTTCGCGGGAGATAATTCGCTCGGCTAAACAAAATAAGGAGCCGGGGAATTTTGTTTCGCGACGCGAACAGCTGATTCCGTCGCATTAGCGGCTGAAGGATTCGCCGGATTTTCCTCGCGTCTCATGACTCGCGATGACGTTCGAAATCACTAACTGCGATTTATCACAGTGATCGTAAAATCACGATCACTCCTCGTGATTATATAAAATCACGATCGTGATCGCGATTCACATTGAGTGGACTCACTATATAACATGCATGTTTCGTGTTCATATCTACGATGCAAAAGTAACTTTTGAATTGAAGAAAGACATTTTCAATATGATTTTAAACTAATTGTTACATTTGTACTTTTAAGTATTAATAAGAAATAAAGAAACCTATAAAGAAATTATTCCTTCTACTTCCNCCTTGTGTAGAACTAAGAGGTTTAAATCAGAATTAAAATTTCGACTCGGGAGTTCACTTCGATGGTAGTTAGTATTGTCAATAGTTTTAGTAGTTTTAGTAGTTTATATAGTTTAGTTAATATTGTCAAATAATATTTACTTGTCTCATCGTATATTACATCTCGTATATTTATAATATCGTAGTTCACTTCGAAGGTAGTTAATATTGTCATTAGTTTTAGTAGTTTTAGTATTTTATACAGTTTAGTGAATATTGTCAAATAATATTTACTTGTCCCTTCGTTACATCTCGTATATTTATAATATCGTAGTTGACTTCGAAGGTAGTTAATATTGTCAGTAGTTTTAGTAGTTTTAGTAGTTTATATAGTTTAGTTAATATTAATATTTACTTGTCTCATCGTATATTACATCTCGTATATTTATAATATCGTAGTTCATTTCGAAGGTATTTCACCAATTCACGCCATTTTCACAGTCTACTATCCACTAATAAGGAGCGATCACGAAAATCACGATCACCGTGAAAAATCACGATGATTTGGAACGTGATTGAATCACTCGTGATCCAAAAGTAGCAGTTCTAGCCATCACTACTCATGACTCGCGATGACGGCTGTCTAAAGGCTTATTAAAAGTAACGTGGAATTAATACGCGATATTACCGGTCGGATATCAAAGGTAATTCAGCGAGTTCGCGTCACTGAGCACAAATTATAAACCCTCGAAATGGGGTAAGCTGCGCGGCGGAGGCAACCGTCCCGACCGGCGAACGTCGAGACCGTTATTACCCAGCAATTTGGGATCATTCGCAAGACATCAGAAGAACTGAGAATATACTTAGTTGACGTGCACGAATAAACATAATCAGACGTGGGTCTCGAGGCCACTTGAGCGAACACTCGGATCCGGCTACCCTTGCGTGAAAAAGGGGGAAGAACAGCTAGCGAACGCAACATCAGTCTCGTTACAAGTCGAGGGGGTGGTTGGTAAAAGATACTCCGTTCTCTTTCGATTACACATTGCGTGCATGCGGATCGGATGTGCTTAATTCAAGTACGCCCCGCCGTAAAACGGAAAGCTGAAAAAAATTTCAGGTGCTCGGGTTACCGGAATACTAAATGCTTTCTCCTCCTCGACCCTCGCCGAACCGATACTGCGATTCGGCAGCGAAGGCAGATACGTTAAATAATTACGCGGCAAAGGAACGTGCGGCCGCGTGCAAGTTTCCTCTACGAAAATTCATTCGCCCCGAACGAATTAAAAAACTTTCAATTCGCGAGTTTCGGCTCCGCGAACTCGCGCGGCGTAAAAGATCGCCGAACCACTAAATCGGCGCGATTAAATATAAATTTTCAACTCCCCGGTCGGGGACGTCCTCTGCCATTTCCGCGGATGTGCTCAGAATCTGCGTATCGATCTCTTAGCACTTTCTACGTGTGCATATATATATATATATATATACACCCTCTGTCCTACGCGGAACCGTTCGAGCCAGTCCGGTGTCATATCTCGCCGCGCACACTTCGCGTTCTTTTAAATAGGAACTTGCGAAATATTCATGGACGATATTCAAGCCCCATTCAAATACCCGTCACGCACACACCTACATTCACGTATACGCACGTTCGGCGCTCACACGCGGCCGAACGCGCGTACACGTACGACGGAACCCCGTCCCTCCGTCCGCGAGGCTCGACCGAGCCGAGGGTGTATTTAGGTTGGCGTACGTTCAGATACAGTTAGGGAAAGCGGGGGAAAGCGGGAGAAAGCAGGCGGTGGGAGTTACGTTAACGTGGTATCCGCGGGTTTCGCGCTTCTGGCCCGTCATAAAAGAGCCCAGGCCGTCTCTGCGGTTCGGTGTATCTTTAGAAATATTGGTTAGATTTACATATTTTACCGTAAAGAGGAGGAAGCACGGGGCGAGGTGAAGGAGGACCGGTGTTTGGCGGAAGACGCGGGAGGAGGGCTCGATGATAGCGGTGGCCATGGCCGCGCGCGTCACGCCGCACCACCGGATACCGGGTGGAGTTAGATGGGAATCCAGCGGAGTTGCTTGAATGCGGGCGGCTTCAGAGATGCTAAATATTAATACCTACTAGTGTTCCTTTTATGCTCTGTCTGCCCCACTCCTAGCCCCTATCGCTCTTTTCCGCCGGAGCCACCCCTCGCGCGTAGATACGCGCGCCGCGGCGGCGTACGCTTTCTCTCTGCATCTCTTTTCCCGGCGTACCGCCTCTTCTCTTCCTTTCCCTTATTCTCTTTTACGGCGGTCCGTGTCGCGGCGCGTATCGCTGTCTCTTCGGACGCTGGCCAGCAGCAGCAGCACCGCGTTTTGCAGACGTCCGCCTCCGGCTTCTCGTTCAATGGTCCCGTTTTCACGGCATCGTTCTCCGGTAATAACGAATTCGCGCGCACTCGATAATACAAAAGCTCGACCGGCAATTTAGCCCGACGTCACTAAGGGGCTTTTCGTTCCGTTCGCCCGGCGTTTCCTTCGCCGGAACGGACCCTTTGCGACGACGGTAATTCGCCAGTATTTTCAGCTACGCGGATGTCAAACTGTGGGCAATAATTATGGCTTGATACAATTCGACAGTATATGTTCTAACGGCTGCGAGGGAAATTTCATTTCGAGTCACGTATCAATTTGTCCACTTTTAATGAGGAGTATTTTTATGGGACGTAATCATTTTCAAACATCGGTCGATTTTTCTTTTTTCTACTACGAGAACTGAATATGAATTTTCGCATGTGTTGAGGAAAAATGTATCTCGTTTCGTAGAACGTCACGTGATTTTCTGACAAAATTTCCGAGCAAAGTACACGCAGATAGGCCGGAGGTGCTAAACCAGCGCATTACATACGTATACATGTACACGTACGTAACCTTGTACTGCGCGTCCTCATGCACGAAGGAACACAATATGCGCCAATAGAATCTCCATATTGACAGCAATTACTTTTGGCCGTGTCCGTCTGCGGCAATAACCGTTCTCAACCAAGGGTGATAACAGGCAAAAGGCAATCGGCAGCGGGCTTGTCTCTTTTTCACCGACCGGAGGGATGATTTAAAAAGGCGATTGCAACAAGTCACCCCCGCGTTTACAAAGGGTGTACGACGAGTCGCGTCGAAACGCGGCGCCCTGCATGCGATTCAATTAATAAAATTCATCCGAATGCGTCCATTAATTTTTTTTTTTTTCCTCCGTCCTGGGCCGCCGAAGGGGGCAAAGGGTTTCGAGCCGAGCCGAGCCGAGCCGAGTCGAGCGGTGGAGCCGCGCCGTTTAAAGGAACTGCGGCCAGAGGCGGGGGACGAAAGTGGGTTGGAAGAGCTGCACGGCATCGGGGGTGGGTGCAAATAAGGTGGGTCTTCAGACCTCGAGTATAAATAAAAAACGAACGAACGAATAAATATCCAACAAGGAGCGACAAGTCGAGTGGCGGCGGTTCCCGCCGCCTCATTCCACCCTCCCTTCTCGGTGCTCTCCTCCCTGCCCTTCTTACCGCGGGAAAGGGCTTGACGACGACGACAACGACGACGACGACGACGGCCCCGGGGCTAAGAGAAGAAAGAGCTACACCGCGAAAGAACGTTTTAATTAATATTATTTACTTCTTAACTAACGATCAAAAGAGAGCGTGCCGGATGCTAAAGCTTCCCGAAGGAAACGGTTAAGTAAAGAACTTCGGATTCTTCGCGGCTTGTGATCAACATGTTGGGAATCTATAGCGTGTACGAATGTACTCTTTGACGCTGTACTTTAAATGCTCGCTTCTTAACAGAAATAAGGACATCGTTTTATTTCCACTTACTCGACATCTCTTTTTCGTCGCCTTCTGCATTCTGTCTCATTCTCAAAGTGTAACGCTTTATTTTTTTATATTATTGTTCCTAATTTCACCTCGAGAAACGTTTATGAACTTAAGGTAGTTATATGTACTGCCTTAATTGAAGTTAATGGAAGTATTTAAGGTAGTTCTTCACGGACTCTCTAGTAAATTAAACGTGTAAAATAAAATGTTGAAAATCATTGTTTGATTAGTATAGACTATGTTTATTAAATTTATTTATGAATTTTAATAGTGTTTTAGTTGATATTAGTATAAATGTAACAATATCAAAATAATAGTGGGTGCAGAAATTATTAGTGCAATGATAAATTTCAAACAAAACTGTGAAATAGTTATTTATTAACTATCTTTTCTATAAACAATGAATATGTACGTATTCTGAGAATCCCATGATTACGTTTATACATATGTAGATATAAAGGATTGAGATCTGACACAAGAAACCGATCCTTGAATATTCGTGTAAAAAAAGAAAAATAAAAAGAAAAAAGGGAGCAAATATGAGAAGCAAAATATTCCATGATCTTTTTGAAGATATATTTAGACATATCTTAAGCTAAGAACAAAAGTGGAGCTCGGCGGAGTTTTTATTAAAACAATAATTGCAATCATAAAAAAATGCTTAAAATAACATTAATCAATTTGATCTCAATAAAGTCGAAATGACAAACGAAAAAATATAACAACAACAAGTTTTTACCCTGAAGGACACGTACCATATAGCAATAATAAAAAATTTTTATTTTTATGACCTAAGAATCCTAAACAATTGGCATACGAATTTGCAAAGAAATTGTTATGTTACAAATGATTTTTGTAATTCTAGTTTGTTGCCCTTAATAATGTTACTCAACTTCTTAATAGACATCTAAGAATACTCTATAAAAGTTAAGAATAGAACGTTTTATTTGTTTGTCACTTAGCACTTTTCTAAATATGTAAACCTTCCTTTTTTTTCTGTGCTCGCGGCGATTTCTCTCTACTTCTAAAGGGCCAATGGACCCGTGAAATAAATAAATAAATAAATAAATAAAGAATACCAACGCAGAGATTGATTTTTTTACTTTCGTCCATTACTCAACGCACTGTGCGTCGTTTCGACGCAAACAAGAACCAAAAATGAGTTGAAACTATTGATTATGCCCGAATGCAACTTTTCATAATGCCGAATTGTTTTTGCGGGGAATCGAATCAGCCGCAATCCGACTACGTTCGCTATGGAGAAAATTCAATCCGCGAAAAAGCAATTTCGCGAACACCGGTCCGCTGCATCAATTTACACGAGACGCCGTCTACTTGACAAACGATCAAATTCTCTATGCAAAGAAATCTACGAGGGATATATTCGTTCGCCACTCCGTCCTCCTTGTCTCCGCGCGCCCCTCGCTTTCTCCTTCGGAACGAAAGCGTTCGCAATACTTTTCCTCCTCCGTCTCCGCGTTTCGAATACATTTATACCAACGCGACGACGACGTGCCCGCGTTTCGCTTCATCTCGTATCCTTCAGAATATTATAATGGCCCGCGTAACGGAAACCGACAGATGATACATGAAGACGTCAAACGGGACGTCTCGCGGCAACCTTTTGGCAAATGTGGCCCTTTCGAGTTCGCCCTGGTTCGAATACTATAATCGTGAAATGAACATGTTGCGCAAGGGGTTAGGTACCTTTACGACAGCAAATATGATTGATATCTCCCAAAGATACTTCCGCATTCATTCAGTTATTACACAAAATTGAACACATCGTCAAACGAAGTTGTACATTTTGCATCCTATTTTCATAATCGTTTTTTATTTCATACTTTCAATCGTTCACGCGAATCGGCTAATAACGCAAAAGGACTTCGACAAAGGACATTGACTTATTCATGAGCAGGCAACGTTCGACAAAAAAATTCGACGGGGAAATTTGCTTGCTCGGGAGCGCTTCCCCGTTTCAGCAACGAGGCTCTTTTTCTTGTAATTCGATTTTGATCGGCAGGAAATAGCATTGAACGTGATAACTCGAGCCGCGGCAAAACCGATGCGAGGCGAGGGTGGGAAAAGCAAAAGGAAGGACGAGGCAAACGTCTACCAACAAGGGTTGGTGGACTCCTTTCATGGAGGTTGAACTGATTTTCCACTCGTGGGATATTCAATAAGGCAACAGTGAAAGGAAAATCCCGAAGAAGGAGAAGGGACGGACACGGACACGTTAGACACGCAACAGTCGAAGGCAAAAGACGAGAGCGTAAACCGGTGCGTGTCACGTGTGTATGAAAGCACATGTCTGAACATACATTTATACATATGTATATGTGATGGAAGGAAAGCCAGAAATCAGTAGACTATATGTATTCAACAACCCTATTGACTAACTGTGTTTTACTTTAAGTATGTATACATTACCACGAAGACGAATGATCAAGTATTTTGAGCATTGGTAGTCTTTGTGGTAATGTCTTAAGGATGTTCTGGAGGTATAATCAAAGACAAAAGTACATAAAATTCGAAATTCGTCAATATATTGGCAATGAAGGCTATTTATGATGTATATTTTGTAT
>SMSR01015238.1:0-10270 GCA_019453355.1 Ceratina japonica | reverse complement strand
TGACAATTAATACAAACTCAGATAAATAAACGATACAGATCAGTCGCGTAACTGGAAGGCAAATATTCGTCGAAAGGCTGAATGTATTAAGTAGTTCGCAGTCTTGTCTTAACTCGGTGCACTTCATTGTTTCATATTTTGAGTTGATGTAGGTACTTTGTGTAAAAAATGACGAACAGACGGGTAAAAATTTGATTTCGACTGGCCAGACACATGAATTATTAATTAATATTGGTTTATTATTATTAAATGAGTAATGCAAAAATAAATCTCGGGTTGAGAAACACTGGGTTACTAATAAAATAAAGTTTACTTTCTGATGTTATTATCAATGGGTCTCTGGTTCAATCTGTACCTAGAAATATCTGAGTGAAAAACATTTGGCAAACTACGGACTTTATCTTATTTAGGTGGTAGACGCCAGTTTTCCCATGCACTTCAGAACAGCGCTGATGTGAGTTTTAGTTCAACTTTCGAAACGTGCAGACGTCCTTCCAAATCACTAAAATAAAATTTTTCATTCAGGACATATTGAGTTTTTCAATTAAAACATCCCATTTCCCAATAATTGACAATTAGTACAAACTCAAATAAATAAACGATACAAATCAATCACGTAACTGGAAGGGTAAATATTCGTCGAAGGGCTGAACGTATTAAGTAGTTCGCAGTCTTGTCTTAACTCGGTGCACTTCATTGTTTCATATTTTAAGAACCGCTTCGAGTGAACTAATACATTGAATTCCTCGCGAGCGAGGGTGGCTTTTAACGCAACAGGCCAAGAATGGCGCGCTATATCTTCGGTGAGTGGTCTGAAAGCTGGGATGCAGCTTTTACAAGATGGTTTTATGTTACAATAAACTATCAGTGTCATCCCGCGACGCTGATCCCGATCTTGACTCCTATTATCCTACAGATGAAACACTTAGAGTATCTACATCGACATTGATGCCCCATTAAATAAACATTAAATTTAATCGCATCACCAGTCTGACAATTCTGAGTCTCTATAGATATTATGCGAAATATCATAACATTATAACTGAACCGTGATCAAATTAATTTACGTCAATCCATCATGCAGCACAAATTGTAACTGTTCGCGGTCAACAATAACAGCAAATTCTATTGTTACGTACATCGAATTAACATAAACACACGTTACACTATAATTTGATCTAATGAAACATTTTATAGTTAATTATCGCCGATTGGATGTAAATTGTAAATGACTCGAGAACAGCTCGGCCGCGCTAATGCCGGAATAGAATACACATCCAAAATGGATTAGCAGTTTAACAAATAACTACATTAACGCTTCTTTACATTAGAAGACAGACACGGTGTACTTAAGCACACGCAATCCCATCGTTAATAATGTTAGCTTTGCAACGAAATTTGCCTACTGTTAATATGATGTTTACGAAGTAGATGTTCACGCAATATCTACCCTCGGAGCGCGTGTCGGAATTGTTTGTGCAATAACAGCGCGCGCGGGGTGACGTTTGTACGCGCGCAGAGGTGAGTGTACTTAAGGGTGGTCAATGCGCGGAGAGAGCCGAGTTTTAAATTAAACGCGAACACAGAGCGTACAAAGTTTCGCGGTAGGTATGCGCAACAAGCAGCGCAAATATCCAGAGAATTTCTGCTGAGAGCAACGGCGAGCATTCGATAGAGATACGCGAAGAAAAAAGTAATGAAATAATCCGACCCCTAGTTAATCCCGCGCTCCGTGTCCGGCAAAACGCTATCTCGTTGCGATGAAATAATTGTACAACATTAAATAGCTGCCACCTATGCGGCTCCTGTAAATTCCAACATATGACCCCATGCAATTACAATGCCGAACATTCGATTGCAGTGGACAAAATGTAACGGAGCAATAAAAAATATATGTACTCTCTAAATCTCAATAAGTGAAAATACACTTATTGAAAGCTATATGCACTTATTCGAAAAGTGCAAAGTATCGAACGTAGAATAAGTGACTATTCACTTATTGTATAAGTGACTATTCACTTATTGTATAAGTGACCTATAACCACTTATTCTAGGAGTGACCAGTTCACTTATGTAATAAGTGAAAAAGAACTTTTTACAATACGTGAACCGAAAATGATCCATTCTTGTTTTAAATGAGGAGAAAAAATGCTAAATAATTACAATTACAATTATTTTTTAAGATTTTATTTTAATTTTATTTTAAAAATGTAACCCATTTTGTTTTACAGACATATTATTATACCTAAATAACAAAGACAATGAGAAATGTAGAGATTATCTACTACCGTGTTAATTTCTGATGTATGTTTACGTCGTATACACAATAGAAATAGATACAAAATAATGTACAACTAAAGAATAAGTTGCAGATTGCATAACCTATTTAATTATTATATAATATCATATACGTCTAGTTCTCTTATTTGATAAGTGAATAGAATAATAGACAAGGGGGATCACGTGACGCGTGACGGAGAAAAGGTGTGCGTTAGATCAGCTGCGATAAAAAGTAATAAAATATTAGGAAAAGCCGATCTGATAAAAAGGAGAATGTGCAAAAGAGGAGAGGAAGGATAAGAGGAAACGATCACGTAAGAAAGATATGCTGAAAACGAATTAAAAGTGAGGAATAAAAGTGAGACCAGGAAACGGTGACACGTCAAGTGGTGACAGGAGAAAGAGAAATAAGAGAGGAAAGTACTTAAATTTCTTAAACACATAGAATTAAGGATAAGGAAAATAGATAAATAAACGAAATGATGAATGAAATGATACAAAAAATCAATGGGGCAGTTTTGAAAAAAGCAATGAGAATCAGAAAAAGGAAGTCAGGAGCTAAAAAATGGTGGGATAAAGAATGCACGGAAAAGAAAAGAGAAGCAAGAAGGGCTCTGAGACGATGGAAACAAGGTAAGGGTGAAAGAGAAACGTACGTACAGAAGAGGAGAGAACTGAAAGAACTTTTCGAGAAGAAGAAGGATAATCTGCAAGAAAAAGAAAGAGAAATAGAACAACTAAAAAACGCATTTGTATACACTCGATGTAGGCACGGTCACGTGTCAAACCCCCCTTTCAAAGCCGAAAGGCATGAAATAAAGCATATCTATCTAGAATAATAGACACTTTATGTATTTGAATTTTAACGTCTAATGATAGAATTTTTAATAATACTCAAAACGACCTGTTATTCTTGGACGAATGCCTCAACAAGAAATAAACTGACTCCTGTTGAGGCAGTCGTCCAAGAATAACAGGTCGTTTAGAGTATTATTAAAAATAGACACTTTATTTCACTTTTCAAAAGTGATAAATGGTGTTACTTATGGAATAAGTGATATTTTCACTTATCGAGATTAAGAGAGTAGAGAGTCCAAGTTTCTCGAGGCTAATAACTCGTTTCCAGTCGAATTGATTCTTAAAGCGTGGCACTGCAGGTACCAGAAATGATTACCTCGTATATCCGTGCATCAAAATTCTGATGCGTGACGGCGGCACGAAACAGTTGCCGTCGACGGTGAAACGCAACAAACGGATACCGGGCTTTAGGCGACGATGCAATTTATCCTGTCCGTCACCTGCTGTTAGCGTTAGACCTGACAGTGGACCTGGTCAACTTCGCGGACACGGGCGAAAGTCTGGATGCACCTGAGTGCATGCGCGCTGCCGGAACAATAACTGTTGTTTCCGGCTGCTCCGTTTCAGTTTCCAAAAGCGGTTCTAAGGACGGAACTCTCTCTCTCTCTCTCTCCGGCTCCGTCCGGAGTTTCCGCGGCCCAAGTTTACGGGCTCCAGCTACTAGTTTCATCCTTTTGGATCATGTGAATGGACGATCAACGACGATGTTACTCTTCCACGATCCGGCCGGGAACTTCGATCTCCAGTTTAATTGCACTTTTTATTCCGTGCAACATTCTGCCGGGGCGAACCGACCGGTTCCCGGGGNCGCGCGCGAATCAATGATAAACCGGTTCCCAAAAGGCGCGTATCATGTTATCCCGCGTCGGTTTTTTGAATACCTTCCGGCTTCCGGCCGGCGCGCAGATTTTCCGTCTGCGGGACCGCCCTAGTAATATTCTGTCAACGCCTCGTCGACCAATCTTTCACCGCAGAGCACTATTATTCACAAATTTCTGACGTTTACACCGCGTCCGCGTAACGCGCGTACACGCACCGCGAGTTCATGTAACATCCCGTGCCGCGAAAATTGCGCGCGTCCGCGTCATCCACCGCGTCAGGACAAAAAACAGTTTCCAGCGCGCTGGAAAAAAGTATATTGGATGGTAAAAATGAATCCTGTCGACGGACCGCCGACAATTGACGGGATCAAACATTAATAAACACGCGGCGGCGAGTTTGATATTTTAAGAATTAATCAGATGCATAAATCACTGTCAAAACCAGTGGTCGGATTCGCGTAAGAATGATAATTGAAAATCGCGTCGGTTCGGTTTCGGACAGGAATTTTGGGAGCGATCGAAACCTGATCAAATGGAAAGTTGTCAACGGCCGCGTCGATCGGGACCTATTTAATAAACGGGTTTTCACTGTCAACGTGCAGTATGAGGTAATGAAAAAAAGGAGAGTCGTCGAATTCGATTCGAGTGTGTCCGAAATCGATTACGTCAAGTATCGGCCACTCTGTATCGTCACGGGAGGAACGGGACAGGTAGAAAGCTTTTCGAAATATTATATGGGCACGCCGAAAGAGCACGGCGATAGAAATTCATGAGCATCCCCGGAGAAAGCTCGTTCGGTTGCGCCGCACGGACTCTCGTCAAAATCGCGGCCCCCTGTTCGATCCGATTTAACGATCGGACCGAATCGAATTTTGAGTCCCGACAAATAAAAGATGCAATCAGAATTCAACAATCAGACCTTAAAATGTAAATGGAAATTTTTATTGCAAGTTATCCGCCACGGCACGCGCGCTTGTATTTTTTTTGGTTAAATACTCGAACCTCGAGAGATATTTCATTTCTGATAAATATTTTCCTGCAAAATTTCTGTCGCTCAAGGTTCCGCAACGAAATGTTTGTAAAGTGGAGAGGAATCACGAATTTGTCGGGGCGTAATCAGATCTGATTTGATAACTGAATTCTGCCGAGCGTAATCAGGTTCGATTCGATCAGTGAATTTTGTCTACCGTAATCGAATCCGGCTCGAGCCGAGGCTGGCCAGGTACTTTATTTAAAAAATGACGAACGGACGGGTAAAAATTTGATTTCAACTGGCCGGACCCATGAATTATTGATTGACAATTAATACAAACTCAGATAAATAAACGATACAGATCAGTCGCGTAACTGGAAGGCAAATATTCGTCGAAAGGCTGAATGTATTAAGTAGTTCGCAGTCTTGTCTTAACTCGGTGCACTTCATTGTTTCATATTTTGAGTTGATGTAGGTACTTTGTGTAAAAAATGACGAACAGACGGGTAAAAATTTGATTTCGACTGGCCAGACACATGAATTATTAATTAATATTGGTTTATTATTATTAAATGAGTAATGCAAAAATAAATCTCGGGTTGAGAAACACTGGGTTACTAATAAAATAAAGTTTACTTTCTGATGTTATTATCAATGGGTCTCTGGTTCAATCTGTACCTAGAAATATCTGAGTGAAAAACATTTGGCAAACTACGGACTTTATCTTATTTAGGTGGTAGACGCCAGTTTTCCCATGCACTTCAGAACAGCGCTGATGTGAGTTTTAGTTCAACTTTCGAAACGTGCAGACGTCCTTCCAAATCACTAAAATAAAATTTTTCATTCAGGACATATTGAGTTTTTCAATTAAAACATCCCATTTCCCAATAATTGACAATTAGTACAAACTCAAATAAATAAACGATACAAATCAATCACGTAACTGGAAGGGTAAATATTCGTCGAAGGGCTGAACGTATTAAGTAGTTCGCAGTCTTGTCTTAACTCGGTGCACTTCATTGTTTCATATTTTAAGAACCGCTTCGAGTGAACTAATACATTGAATTCCTCGCGAGCGAGGGTGGCTTTTAACGCAACAGGCCAAGAATGGCGCGCTATATCTTCGGTGAGTGGTCTGAAAGCTGGGATGCAGCTTTTACAAGATGGTTTTATGTTACAATAAACTATCAGTGTCATCCCGCGACGCTGATCCCGATCTTGACTCCTATTATCCTACAGATGAAACACTTAGAGTATCTACATCGACATTGATGCCCCATTAAATAAACATTAAATTTAATCGCATCACCAGTCTGACAATTCTGAGTCTCTATAGATATTATGCGAAATATCATAACATTATAACTGAACCGTGATCAAATTAATTTACGTCAATCCATCATGCAGCACAAATTGTAACTGTTCGCGGTCAACAATAACAGCAAATTCTATTGTTACGTACATCGAATTAACATAAACACACGTTACACTATAATTTGATCTAATGAAACATTTTATAGTTAATTATCGCCGATTGGATGTAAATTGTAAATGACTCGAGAACAGCTCGGCCGCGCTAATGCCGGAATAGAATACACATCCAAAATGGATTAGCAGTTTAACAAATAACTACATTAACGCTTCTTTACATTAGAAGACAGACACGGTGTACTTAAGCACACGCAATCCCATCGTTAATAATGTTAGCTTTGCAACGAAATTTGCCTACTGTTAATATGATGTTTACGAAGTAGATGTTCACGCAATATCTACCCTCGGAGCGCGTGTCGGAATTGTTTGTGCAATAACAGCGCGCGCGGGGTGACGTTTGTACGCGCGCAGAGGTGAGTGTACTTAAGGGTGGTCAATGCGCGGAGAGAGCCGAGTTTTAAATTAAACGCGAACACAGAGCGTACAAAGTTTCGCGGTAGGTATGCGCAACAAGCAGCGCAAATATCCAGAGAATTTCTGCTGAGAGCAACGGCGAGCATTCGATAGAGATACGCGAAGAAAAAAGTAATGAAATAATCCGACCCCTAGTTAATCCCGCGCTCCGTGTCCGGCAAAACGCTATCTCGTTGCGATGAAATAATTGTACAACATTAAATAGCTGCCACCTATGCGGCTCCTGTAAATTCCAACATATGACCCCATGCAATTACAATGCCGAACATTCGATTGCAGTGGACAAAATGTAACGGAGCAATAAAAAATATATGTACTCTCTAAATCTCAATAAGTGAAAATACACTTATTGAAAGCTATATGCACTTATTCGAAAAGTGCAAAGTATCGAACGTAGAATAAGTGACTATTCACTTATTGTATAAGTGACTATTCACTTATTGTATAAGTGACCTATAACCACTTATTCTAGGAGTGACCAGTTCACTTATGTAATAAGTGAAAAAGAACTTTTTACAATACGTGAACCGAAAATGATCCATTCTTGTTTTAAATGAGGAGAAAAAATGCTAAATAATTACAATTACAATTATTTTTTAAGATTTTATTTTAATTTTATTTTAAAAATGTAACCCATTTTGTTTTACAGACATATTATTATACCTAAATAACAAAGACAATGAGAAATGTAGAGATTATCTACTACCGTGTTAATTTCTGATGTATGTTTACGTCGTATACACAATAGAAATAGATACAAAATAATGTACAACTAAAGAATAAGTTGCAGATTGCATAACCTATTTAATTATTATATAATATCATATACGTCTAGTTCTCTTATTTGATAAGTGAATAGAATAATAGACAAGGGGGATCACGTGACGCGTGACGGAGAAAAGGTGTGCGTTAGATCAGCTGCGATAAAAAGTAATAAAATATTAGGAAAAGCCGATCTGATAAAAAGGAGAATGTGCAAAAGAGGAGAGGAAGGATAAGAGGAAACGATCACGTAAGAAAGATATGCTGAAAACGAATTAAAAGTGAGGAATAAAAGTGAGACCAGGAAACGGTGACACGTCAAGTGGTGACAGGAGAAAGAGAAATAAGAGAGGAAAGTACTTAAATTTCTTAAACACATAGAATTAAGGATAAGGAAAATAGATAAATAAACGAAATGATGAATGAAATGATACAAAAAATCAATGGGGCAGTTTTGAAAAAAGCAATGAGAATCAGAAAAAGGAAGTCAGGAGCTAAAAAATGGTGGGATAAAGAATGCACGGAAAAGAAAAGAGAAGCAAGAAGGGCTCTGAGACGATGGAAACAAGGTAAGGGTGAAAGAGAAACGTACGTACAGAAGAGGAGAGAACTGAAAGAACTTTTCGAGAAGAAGAAGGATAATCTGCAAGAAAAAGAAAGAGAAATAGAACAACTAAAAAACGCATTTGTATACACTCGATGTAGGCACGGTCACGTGTCAAACCCCCCTTTCAAAGCCGAAAGGCATGAAATAAAGCATATCTATCTAGAATAATAGACACTTTATGTATTTGAATTTTAACGTCTAATGATAGAATTTTTAATAATACTCAAAACGACCTGTTATTCTTGGACGAATGCCTCAACAAGAAATAAACTGACTCCTGTTGAGGCAGTCGTCCAAGAATAACAGGTCGTTTAGAGTATTATTAAAAATAGACACTTTATTTCACTTTTCAAAAGTGATAAATGGTGTTACTTATGGAATAAGTGATATTTTCACTTATCGAGATTAAGAGAGTAGAGAGTCCAAGTTTCTCGAGGCTAATAACTCGTTTCCAGTCGAATTGATTCTTAAAGCGTGGCACTGCAGGTACCAGAAATGATTACCTCGTATATCCGTGCATCAAAATTCTGATGCGTGACGGCGGCACGAAACAGTTGCCGTCGACGGTGAAACGCAACAAACGGATACCGGGCTTTAGGCGACGATGCAATTTATCCTGTCCGTCACCTGCTGTTAGCGTTAGACCTGACAGTGGACCTGGTCAACTTCGCGGACACGGGCGAAAGTCTGGATGCACCTGAGTGCATGCGCGCTGCCGGAACAATAACTGTTGTTTCCGGCTGCTCCGTTTCAGTTTCCAAAAGCGGTTCTAAGGACGGAACTCTCTCTCTCTCTCTCTCCGGCTCCGTCCGGAGTTTCCGCGGCCCAAGTTTACGGGCTCCAGCTACTAGTTTCATCCTTTTGGATCATGTGAATGGACGATCAACGACGATGTTACTCTTCCACGATCCGGCCGGGAACTTCGATCTCCAGTTTAATTGCACTTTTTATTCCGTGCAACATTCTGCCGGGGCGAACCGACCGGTTCCCGGGGAAAAATCGCCGGTAGGATTTCTTCGGGAAAACAAGGTTGCACCGCCGTGGCCAAAGCCATTTCTCGCTCGTAGATGTAGCGTTTAATCGAAGGGCTTGGAAAAATATTTGTCAGCCGATCGGATACGATCCTCGTCGAGCTGAATCGAGGAGAGTAGTTAAGGCGGCGATAAATTCGTATAACCCTGTAGTAGTCTAGTTAACCGGTCGATGCTCGGAGCTCCGGGAACCTTGCAAGATGCTATCAAACACTTCGTATTTCCAATTTCGAACTCTTCCTCACTCTCACAGATCGGACCTCGGATAAGTAAACTATTTAATACTAATTTTATTTCATTTGCCGCAAAATTTAATAGTCTCGTTTAATTATCGGCGTTATCTCGATCTTTACACGATGTAAAACAACTTTTTGCCTGACGAACACGTTCGAGTATCCAGCCATTAGATAACGTGTCCGCAAACCACGTCTCGCGGAGACCGTTTAGATCGTTATCAGGGTTTCGAAGAATACGGGCTGAATTTGTATCCATCCCATTCGGAACGGCACCGCGACGGTTCTTACGTGGCGCCGGTTGAAAGCTACGTGTTTCCATTGAACGCTTATCTGATCCTCGGATAAGTTTGAATCAGTGCTTTCACGGGACTGCTTTTGGACTTAACACAGCCGCGGATTCACGTGTTCCCCCGCCGGCTAATGAGATTCCCGGCTTAGGTCTGAAAGGAATTAATTTCGCACAGCCGACAAAACACGCTGCCCGCCCAAAGAACGCGCGCCGGACGCCGCCTCGCGATTTTGCACACATTTCGATATTATCAATCACGAGGGAACAAGTTGTTGTCCGACGCACCGAACCGATTGTACGATATTATCAATCGAGAAAATGAGAGGTGCCGCTATGAAATTATCATTAATGCTGCCAATCAACTAGCCGAGTTGAATTAGCGTCAATTGTATTGTTCATTAATACACGCGTTGCCTATTACCGGTTCGAAATTGTTCGAGAAAAACGAAACCGAATGAGCAAGCCGCTTTGTTCTCCGGGCAAGTCGGCATCAAAAATTGAATGCGAT
>SMSR01015236.1:0-59862 GCA_019453355.1 Ceratina japonica | reverse complement strand
AACGTCAAAAGCAAGATGCGTCAAGGTTTCTTTCGCACCAGAATTAATTATCGAGGAACGACCGAGATGGGATTACATGGAAAACATTTCTTCCGCGGTTTCGGTTTTACAGCGTAAAAACGAACGTGGCGATGGGACGCGTTCCGCGTCAAAGCCGGAGCTTTTTTCGGCGAGATTTCGCCGAGTTTTTACGACGCCGCGGCGCGGACGAAACTTTCGGGAAATTGATGGCGCGATGTACCGCAGCGGTGCGGCGCGGCGATGCGATGAGAGGGAAGCCGATCTCCCGCTCTGGAAATCTGGAAGAAATCTCGAGAGGCGGAGAGCCGATTCCCGGGGAAAGTTCGGGCTCGGTTCGGGTCAGGTGGTTCCGTTCTCTGATTTTCGCTGGCTGAAAACTTTTTTGTCCGGCCGATTATTTTAATGAAAATGGCACGGCGGCGGCGCCGCGCGCCGTTTCCAACCGACCGTTCCTTTTCTCCGATGCTCGTAAAATCCGTGCTTGACGTATACAACTTGTGACGACTCTTCGTTTATTCTAATTCTACGCTTTTACGATTGAAAAACTCCCGCGAGGATATTCGAATTTCCGTAGGAAAATAAACCGAGTCAACAAATTTTATTTCCGCAGAGGTAAAAAAACAAATGCGATAAATATAGAGTGAATATATGTGGAAATATGGTCGCGCTCTTCGCGTCGCGATTCCATTGGCTGTTTGTTTTGTTCGAAGATAATCCGAAAACCATCCAGAAGCGATTTCAAATTAAAATATATATACGTATATATATTTTTTTTTTCATTGTCGGCGAAATCGCGGACAGAATTAGTCCGGTATCGTTGCGAAAGTTTTAATTATCGCCCCTCTTCGCGTGGACCGCGTTAATCCCGTTTGAAGGTAATTCGGAAAGTTTAATTCGGCGCTCAGAATTGCTTTTTTCCCCAAATTGTTTTATCGCTATGAAAAACTTGACGAATATCTCGTGTAATTTTTACAGAATTATATACTCTATACTATGTTTATCTGTTTCGTTCGTTTATACTTTAATACTCACAGAAATTCCCTCTCTCGTAAATATTCAAACATTTGAAATTATAGTTTTCAAAGTTGGACTAAACTATTGCAATTACGTTAATACAAAGAATTTAATGGAGGATATAAGCTTGTTTTGCACAAAAATTATAATAATTCATTTAATTGTAATTAAATGTTTTGCCTGAGGGACACAGCCATGAAATTCATAACTCGATTGAAGTACGAGTCGCNTCCATTGGCTGTTTGTTTTGTTCGAAGATAATCCGAAAACCATCCAGAAGCGATTTCAAATTAAAATATATATACGTATATATATTTTTTTTTTCATTGTCGGCGAAATCGCGGACAGAATTAGTCCGGTATCGTTGCGAAAGTTTTAATTATCGCCCCTCTTCGCGTGGACCGCGTTAATCCCGTTTGAAGGTAATTCGGAAAGTTTAATTCGGCGCTCAGAATTGCTTTTTTCCCCAAATTGTTTTATCGCTATGAAAAACTTGACGAATATCTCGTGTAATTTTTACAGAATTATATACTCTATACTATGTTTATCTGTTTCGTTCGTTTATACTTTAATACTCACAGAAATTCCCTCTCTCGTAAATATTCAAACATTTGAAATTATAGTTTTCAAAGTTGGACTAAACTATTGCAATTACGTTAATACAAAGAATTTAATGGAGGATATAAGCTTGTTTTGCACAAAAATTATAATAATTCATTTAATTGTAATTAAATGTTTTGCCTGAGGGACACAGCCATGAAATTCATAACTCGATTGAAGTACGAGTCGCTAAAATGTCAGTGATGTAATCAAATAATTAACTTGATGGATTTAATCGTGCCAGAGATCGTTCGAGGACTAAACAAATGGACTGACATTCCCACAACAGGAACAATTACCGCAAGTTCGAGGCGAGAACGAGGTTTCGCTGGTAGGTACCGAGGAAACGGCGGCGTGGGTCCTCGGGAATTAGTCGGGACCCGACACGCATAGTTGCGAATGCTAGACCAACACTAGCCGTCTGCCAGTCACTTGAACACTGGTCAAAGCTGGTCGAAATAACTTGGTAACTCGTAAGTTCGAACCTGTGGTCACCGTCGAGCGACTCCCGTCAATCTCGACCGGGTCGCCGTTGGTTCTTACGTCCAACTTGGCCCCAACTTTCGCTCTTCGTCAACCGATCTCCGCCCCGTCTCAACAGTTTAATTTTCGACGACAACAAGCCAACGGTTATTGCCGATACTTGATAACGCTCGACCTTCCAAACTTTTTATAATTGGCATTCGATCCATTCATCGAGACGAAGTACCAGAAATTGTTGACAATTCCTCTCAATTTCCATACTTTTATGAGAAATAGATACAATTTTTTTAGTATAGAATTATGAGAAATAGATACAATTTTTANGAGAACGAGGTTTCGCTGGTAGGTACCGAGGAAACGGCGGCGTGGGTCCTCGGGAATTAGTCGGGACCCGACACGCATAGTTGCGAATGCTAGACCAACACTAGCCGTCTGCCAGTCACTTGAACACTGGTCAAAGCTGGTCGAAATAACTTGGTAACTCGTAAGTTCGAACCTGTGGTCACCGTCGAGCGACTCCCGTCAATCTCGACCGGGTCGCCGTTGGTTCTTACGTCCAACTTGGCCCCAACTTTCGCTCTTCGTCAACCGATCTCCGCCCCGTCTCAACAGTTTAATTTTCGACGACAACAAGCCAACGGTTATTGCCGATACTTGATAACGCCCGACCTTCGAAACTTTTTACAATTGGCATTCGATCCATTCATCGAGACGAAGTACCAGAAATTGTTGACAATTCCTCTCAATTTCCATACTTCCACGAGAAATAGACACAATTTTTTTAGTATTTCCCTTCCAAAATTTTATCTATACTCTTTTACGTTTCAAAGCATTTGTGCTGATCGGTTTTCGGATTTTGGTTTTTGTAAACTCTTATGGGCAAATATAGGAAGATCGTATCTACACACTTTTTATGACCGATGATTACGTGTATCGGTAGAAATCCAATTAAAGCCCACTTGTTTATTAATGCAGCGCAAATACAAAACGGCGGGACAATATAGCTTTACGAATTAAATTAGAAGCCAATTTGCAGGAAAGTGTATGAAGCCACATTAAATCATGGTCCCAGTAAATTACAAATTAATTTATCAGTTATAATACTATCGCCTACTGGAACAATGCAAATTTAAGCCGAAATTCAAACATCGAATTATCTCGAGCGATCTATCGGCCGGGACACTTGTTAATTACAAAATCCTTTAAACGCGAAATCAGAAATGTGTGCGGACGCGTTAATCCTGATTAAACGAGCCAATCCACTCTAAAAGCAAAGTATAATTATATATCAGCAACCGTCAAAATCTGGATTCAACCGATACATTTCCCTCGTGCATCGCTGGATCGAGTTTTTCCGGTCGTCTTTCATAATCGACCACCTACACCTTGAAGCACATAATCTATATTTCTATGAATGAAACTCGGACGCAGTGTCTACTGCAGTAACTTCTCGACATTAAATTGTCCCGGAGTATAATGAGAAAAACTGCGACTTGTTCGCGACTGCAGAAACAACAGGTAGCGTATAAATATAGCTGAACAACTTTGTTCGAAAGGATTTTAAGAGTCGCAGAAGAATGAAGTCGAAGTATCAAGGAGCTACCCATGGAGAAAAGAGGAATGACGANTTAGTATTTCCCTTCCAAAATTTTATCTATACTCTTTTACGTTTCAAAGCATTTGTGCTGATCGGTTTTCGGATTTTGGTTTTTGTAAACTCTTATGGGCAAATATAGGAAGATCGTATCTACACACTTTTTATGACCGATGATTACGTGTATCGGTAGAAATCCAATTAAAGCCCACTTGTTTATTAATGCAGCGCAAATACAAAACGGCGGGACAATATAGCTTTACGAATTAAATTAGAAGCCAATTTGCAGGAAAGTGTATGAAGCCACATTAAATCATGGTCCCAGTAAATTACAAATTAATTTATCAGTTATAATACTATCGCCTACTGGAACAATGCAAATTTAAGCCGAAATTCAAACATCGAATTATCTCGAGCGATCTATCGGCCGGGACACTTGTTAATTACAAAATCCTTTAAACGCGAAATCAGAAATGTGTGCGGACGCGTTAATCCTGATTAAACGAGCCAATCCACTCTAAAAGCAAAGTATAATTATATATCAGCAACCGTCAAAATCTGGATTCAACCGATACATTTCCCTCGTGCATCGCTGGATCGAGTTTTTCCGGTCGTCTTTCATAATCGACCACCTACACCTTGAAGCACATAATCTATATTTCTATGAATGAAACTCGGACGCAGTGTCTACTGCAGTAACTTCTCGACATTAAATTGTCCCGGAGTATAATGAGAAAAACTGCGACTTGTTCGCGACTGCAGAAACAACAGGTAGCGTATAAATATAGCTGAACAACTTTGTTCGAAAGGATTTTAAGAGTCGCAGAAGAATGAAGTCGAAGTATCAAGGAGCTACCCATGGAGAAAAGAGGAATGGCGAAGAAAATCTGTTTTTTTGTTTTGCTTGCCGTCCCTTTTTTCCATACCAGCCGGCATGGTCTCTCGATCGAGATCTGCCCCCGCGTTTCCCGACCGAGCAAGACCAACGCGACAGAAAATACATTACTAGAAACGACGGAAATCGTCGGATCCTCGATTTATCTTATCCAACAATCGTTGCGGGGTTCGCCTTTTCCTATTTTCCTTTTTTTCCCCGCCTCCGCCCTCTTGCATTTCAATTAAATTTTAGCGCGATAACCGTTCGGCGTTCCGGCCAAGGAAAATACATTCGGCCGGTCGCGAAACCGAACGGACCGGAATCGAACCGGGGCCGGAGAGATCGATAAACGGCAGCCGTATTTTTAAGGCTTTTAAACGGTTCTCGTTAAAATGTACGCGCGTACAACCGTGGAAGGATTTCAAAGAACTCTCGCCCAAGCTTTAAACGGAAGTTCCCGGTAGGAATGCTTTAATTGACTTCGTTCCTTGTTCCTTTCGAGAGCTCAAAGCGGAAGAAACGTCGGATGCAAGTTTCGTTAAACGTCGCAACGGAATACTCGATTTTTCTCGCCGGAAGTTCCGCAGCTAGAATATTGACCACCGTTTCTCGATCCACACATTGAAACATAGCGTATTAAAAAAAGACGATTGAATCAATATTTTGTATCGTATTACGAAAATTACGCGAGGCGTTAGATTCGATTAAAAACATTTGCTCTGGCAACGTTATTCCCCGCGATACACCGTGAAAGGGTTCAATGGCCAGATTAGGTATCGATCTATCAATTCGCACGGTCGCCCGGTAGCACGCTTAACTCCGTAATGTGCGGAACATAGTCCTGATCACGATCATTGGTCCTGTTCATTTGGAAACCGATCGCGATCCCGGCCGGCGGCTGTCGACCGCGTCTCAATTATTAGAAGATGCCCGCTGCGCGTGTAATGCCGCATTAACTATAAACAGCCGAGCGTACCTACTCTACGCGCCGTGCGGTGCCGATCCCCGCCGATCTGTAATAGACATCTAATTACGCTAATGCGGTAATGAGGCCGCATAGCTCGAACGATCACATTCCACGGTAATTCCATGCATCGTTTAGGCCCCCGAAAACACGCGGTCCCCGCCACCCCGGATATTGCGGTATTCAGAATTAAAGCTCTATCAGCATGCTGGGCCACGCGCCTAATAAGTATCCGGCCACGGCCTCTGCTTGTATTTCATTATTAACCGAGATATTGCCACGCGTCCCGACGCGAAAACTCGGCTCCGAGAGCGCCGCCGATATATTTCACTGACAACACTTTTAACGAGGCTCGCGAGGCCGTTAAGACTCGAACGATCGATTAGTCAAACATTATACACGCGAAATATACGCATAAGTAAACGACGATATTGTTTAAGGAGGTTCATCCGGATAACAGATAGATCTCAAAAACAAATTTGGTAGACTATAACAGTATATCAGGAAATNTAGATCTCAAAAAAAAATTTGGTAGACTAT
Source organism: Ceratina japonica (assembly GCA_019453355.1). Taxonomy (NCBI): domain Eukaryota; kingdom Metazoa; phylum Arthropoda; class Insecta; order Hymenoptera; family Apidae; genus Ceratina; species Ceratina japonica. The sequence goes on along the minus strand of SMSR01015236.1, from coordinate 53,769 downwards.
AACAGTATATCAGGATATCTGAAAAAAATTGTTAAGTCATTTGGATAGCTTAATGATGAGATATTAATATAAATATTTTTTACAATTTTACATGTAGTCATATGGAAAAGAGTGATTTCCTAGTCTTCTATCACTAATTTATTAGGTATTGACAGACAGTTTTGAATGAAACTTATGTCATATTAAAGAGAAACACTTAACGAATATTTTAATTGCAAATTTAGGTAGATTGGCTGACTATAAATCGAGAAATATATAAACACAACAAACGAAATTTGCATATTTCAGCAGTAGATAACCTCCGTTATTAATATGCTCTCTAGTCAAACAAGCTCTCCTTTTCTATAATTTGCATTTGACTTGCTATGTACCAGATGAACCTCCTTAAACAATGATTGAGGTAGATATTTTTGCTACACTTTGGATATATCGATGAGGGTCTCCGTCGAATGCATATTTGTTGACGGGGCGTATAATATGAAATATTGTCTGCGATCCCACGGGAAGCTGACGTCCCCAGAAATATCATATCTGTAACGTAGACCTTCCCGTGAAGCGAATATCGCGATCCCTAATAAAACCGTGATGACTGTCTTCAACACGAGGGTACAGCGTGACGTTATAGGGTTGCCAGACCTAATGAAACTGATATTTTTTACGTGACACGATTCTGGAATCTAGCTGACGCGGAAGTTACCTTATAAAGGAGGTATGAATAAATGGATTCCAGCCTTCGCACGGTGACAAGAATAAATGTAGTATATTATGTAACTGCAGTGTGCGAATTCGAAAATTAACCCGCGTACGAAGCGAACAGTTTATATACGTATATTTTTCAATTATATTGCAAAACTGACCGTGTAACGAGTTAACTCTCTCTCGTCAACAGAGAGTTCACGTGTGCCGGCAGATTTTTATTTCCGTCGCCATGGCAACAGACCCATTTGCAAAGTTCCATTTCCAAAAATAGCTCAATACAAACAGCGATTAAAATTCCCGATGTGTTTGGTGAACAAGCAAGACCTGACCACGCGTCCAATTTCCAAACTTCGCGTTGCAAATCAAATAATAACGTCCGACTAATAATATCCCCCGAAGATTAAACGATATTATCGTCCTGTTCCACGGCCAATTTAGCGTATTTAAATTCCTCAAGTTTTTTATGTGGAATTAATTAGCAGGCATCAACGGGCAGAAGTTTTAATTAACTCGATTTAATTAGAGCAAAACTGCTTGAAAGTGTGCAGCGAAAATCGAATGAATGTCTATCTGTGCATTAAGTTTACCTAAGCAAGCGGCAGACACGTTCATGCCGACGAGTATCAACGCGGCGGGATCGAAATGCGCATACAAATTGATCAGGCTCGGCCACGTTCGCAGAAACAAATCGACATTGTTCCTGACGCGCGTTCGCGCCGGATGCACAGCCTTGGGCGAGTTTCGTCGCGAACAATTCCGGCGAGCAGCGATGCGACGCCCGTGATAATAATTCATCCCCGTCGTCAACGACATAATTGCGCGCAGCGGCGGCGGCGGCGGCGGTCGCGTTAAATATTGCAAGGCAAATCTCGCCGCGTCGGGCGATACTCGCTCCCGCTTTTTACCAGATGCTCGCGTTACAGGCGTAAATAGATTAAGCTCGGCTAACGAAACGCTCCCGGAAAACGGGCCGTTACGTAAACGCCCAACGAAATGTCCTACCGCCGTCGTTACGACGATCCACCTAAACGAAAACCGTCCGGGTTCAAATGAATTGTCAAGGAAATGTTCTTTTTTACAAGAATCGATCACAAAATTCTATCTGATGTTCACGGTGTTGTAAAAATTTACAAAGAAATTAATTACTTTTACTATAGATCCCTGCTGATTATCTCGCAATTCATTAATATAAAACCTCCAAGTCTGGCTATTAATCATCACACCCAGAGAATGTTTCTCAAAAACTGGAGAGCGGAGAGCTCTCAACAATTACTTATTTCCGAATTGCGTGCACGGGGATCATTAAGATTTGCATAATAATATCCTGACAGCGGGGAGAGTAAATTGAAAACCGTTGGCAAGCAATGTTCACGGCGGAGACGTAAGTGTAGCTGGAGAGTGTTTCGGATCGACAACGGGGGATCGTAAACGGCGTGAAATCCAGTGAGCCGCGGCAACTTATCTCGTCAAACGCGGCCAACTTTTCCCAAAGATCCACCGTGTCACCGGTCATAAATCAACCGGGGAAGGGACGGAACGTCGCGAAGTCGGCGACGAGATCTCCGGGCGAGATTCCCATGCGACCGGGAACGCAAAATCCGAAGGCTCGCGGCTCAACTTTCCGGTAAACAATCCCGCGAAGCCGAATCGGGGCCCTCCGTGCCGCGCGTGACAAACACAATAAGCGGTGCCAGTCGTGCACAGCCAAGAATTTTCTGTTTCTTTTGTGGGGTTCGCCAAGTTCCGGAAACGCGCCAGTTTTCGGAGCTCCTGCACGTTCGAAGATTCTTTTTAATGAAAGACGTCGAAGAAGAATCGAAACAGAGACCAAATTCAAAACCGAATATAACAATCTATTGTTTATTTATTTATTTATTTATTAAACGGGTTAGGAAACCCTTTAAAGTACAAAAGATAATTATTTGAGCAGTACGGATGACATAAATAAGACAAGAGAGCTCCATGAGTAGATAACAAAGAGGGAGATAATAAAATGATAACAAGAAATAATCACGTAGCTTACGTTTTATATCAGGTATGGAATCGTTAAAGATGTCAAATAAATGACTGAGACTATTAGCTTTGGACGTCATCCTTGCCACTACATTTGCCCAAATCTGGATATAAATCTTTCTTGGTAGAAAGTAGTGGTAGACCTAAGACAACGCAATGGACCATTGAGCTTGATTTGTTCCAAAAGCATAGGAGAGTCAATATTATTATTTAACAGATTTCTGAGGAATAATATTTCAGAGATAGTCCTTCTACTTTCAAGAGATAAGATATTAAATTTACGCATGATGATGTTATAATTGTGATCTGTGTACCGAAGGGTTATTAAAATAAAACATATTATTAAAATAAAAATATACACGCTCAACTGATGAAAAATAATATAATTACGTTCAATCTCAGTCGCGGGACTTCGCAAACAGCAGTTCTAAATTGCAAGCCGCAGCTCTGCTAACCGGAAGCTCCGGCGCGTTATTCACGGCCGAGAAAAATAGCCGGGAAGACATCAGCGTGAAAGCTGCACCAGCTAGCGTGCGGGGATAGCACAAACGTCATTTCTCAGAGCCTGAGCCCCGGTGGCTAAGACCTTTTACCCACTTACCACCACTTCGCGCTAATTGATTTCAAGCGTAACGAATTGTTTCGGGCGCGTCGCGCGGCTTTCCGGCCAGACAAATGGGTTACAGTGTCGCAGCGACGTTAAAACCCGCCCTCGCTATGACAGACGGCTGCGCGGGGGGCGTCGGAAGCGGCTAAGAATTCGCGGCGGCAACGCGTGCTGCGCGATCTTAATTCGGCGCGAATATTAATGCCGCTGGGAATTCCGCGTTCCACACAATTATGAATGAAATGAATAATTAGGCTGTACGGTGTACCCCGGCTTGTTCAATGCCGTGCACTCGTGACAAATGTTCGTGTATTTCGTCGATAAAAATGCGGCAACTTCACAAGAGCGGTGGAGCATGTGACGAGTCATATAGGCATGTAAATCAATTTCACGGAAGAGGCAAGTCAGGCTGAAAAACGACGGGAATAAAAAGAATCGCGTCATTAAGCCGAGGGATCGCGTTTCTTTCGCGTGCCGATCGACCAGTTAATTAAATACAAAAAAGGAGGAGGCCGGCCCCCCGGGGTGCACGATTTTTCCGCATTCTGTCTACTTTTTATCGCGACGATGATGATAGTTGACGCGATATCAAGATCGATGAGGCCGCCGATAATGCTGCTCAACTGGTTTCGTTTGGCACCGGGCTCCACCCTTTTTCTACCGCGATCCGGCGACTGTCGAACGAGTCACGTACGTACGACGTCCGTGACCGCCGCGTCTCCCTCGAATCTGTCACGCTTTGTTTCGCGTTCAGCCTCCGTGAACGGAATCGTCGACCGGGAGAATCGACCGCCAGCCACGGACACCGATATTAAAATATCGATTCGCCCGTCGCGGTTGATTTTACTTTTAAACCCGAACGACGCCACGCGAGAGTGAACTTTTTGCGAAGATCGAGGGGTCAGAGTGCACGCCGGAGTCTTGTGAGTCGGTATATACATCGGGTCGAAGAGAACAAACGAGGTGGCACGGTGTGGGTACGTGTACGCGCGCGTGTGCTCGAGGGGAAAAGTGGTCCCCTTTGGTCTTTGCTGCTTTTGACGACCGCCGCGGCGTCCTCCCGCGTGTTCGCCGGGCTTTTCCGCGAGCCCATTGTGTGTCGCGCGCATCCGCTGAAGACGACTTTCCGTGTCGATCCCGGTCGAGTGCCCGCCGACGATTGGATAGCTTTCGTGACGTTCAGAATTGCGATTTTTCTTCTACCGCGAAGTACACCGGTTTCCAACCGAGCCACGAGTAGAGTCATCTTCACCGGATGATGCTATCAACGCTCCTCTCGAAGATTGATAGTTCAATCTGATGCTGTAGTAAGTGTATAAATAATCAGGAGTCATTCATTAAAATTTTCTCGTTACTCTGTCATTCTATCCGTTTAAGGAGGTTCATCTGGTACATAGCAAGTCAAATGCAAGTTATAGAAAAAGCATGTTAATAACTGAGGCTATCTATTGCTGAAAGATGCAGATTTCGTTTGTTGCGTTTATATATTTCTCGATTTATAATCACCCAATCTACCTAAATTTGCAATTAAAATATTCGTTAAATGTTTCTCTTTAATATGACATAAGTTTCATTCAAAACTATCTGTCAATGCCTAATAAATTAGCGATAGAAGTCTGAGAAATCACTCTTTTCCATATAACTACATGTAAAATTGTAAAAAAATATTTATATTAATATCTCATCATTCAGGTATCCAAACGATTTAAAAATTTTTTTGAGCTATCCTGGCATGGTGTTATAGACTATCACATTTTCTTTTTTGAGATCTATCTGTTAATTCCTTAACCGGATGAACCTCCTTAAGATGTCCGGAACATGCATCGATTGTCTCGATCTCGAATGATCGAGCCTAACCACGAAGATCGAGGGAACAGATATGTAAATAGAAATTCCTAGGCCCGGCCCGATAATTATTATCGATTTATCGGCACCGGGCAGTCTCTTAGCTATCCCCGGATGATTAACATCGTGTCTCAGCGACGCGACTGCGTTGGACAGTGCGTGTAATGTACGTACATCGTCACATGACGGATAAAGCGGACTTTAATTACACGGCATTCGTACATACATTGTACGCGTTTAAAGAGACGTCAGCGGCTTCGCTTGGCGCAAAGCCGTGATGTTAAACAGCGGAGTCCTCCATGGCGCAGTCCAATAGTGAACGAGCATGAACAGAGGCTTCCGCTTTCGGATTATCATCGTCCACGGTTCAAAAGTTCAGCGAAAATAGTTGTGCATGCGAGCGCGCATACGCCTGCAGTTGAGAGTTGCCGGCGACTGCGATTGACGCAGGCAAAGGGCAATAATAGTCAGCGAAATTAGCCTCCATCCTCTCCAGCCCGCGTATTTCAATACGATTAGAGCATTTCGCGCATGACAGACGTTACGCAGAAGCACGTGCTCCATTATTTTTCCACGAATATCGACCGGTCTTAATGTACGCAATTTGCAAAATGATCATTAGAATTGCGTTTCAGTTAAACACCGATGACACCGGAATTTATCCCGGTCGGTGTATTTTCAATTTCCTTCAGGGCCTTATTATTTCAATTCAACAATTTCCCGCTCCGTGACCGTGATGATCTTACTTTTACCGGGTAATCGCGGACTGGCCAGGGAATTTTTACTCGTCCCATTTCACGGTAAAAGAACCCTGACAAGCTAATATGCCACTGTCACGAATCCCGTCACGCTCATAATTTGACTGTTTACCGCAGCCAGGCTCATACATGCGTTTGCATAGTAATGCGACGACATCGCCCGGTAGCCACGCGAAATGGCTACGACGAAAGTCAGTCCGCCGCGGGAATAAATCCTGCTAGGCCACATATATCAACCCGACTCTCCCTCTCTCCATTTCGTTGGTAATTTATGAAATTTCCCGTGCGCCCGCCCGAAATTCTGCTTTTCGGCTAAGAAAGGAGAGAGAATAACAGCTCCGGGGGATGGAAACAAATCCCTGCATCCATCGATTGTTCAAACTTTTCACACTACCTGTTTCTAAANGAAATGAATAATTGGGCTGTACGGTGTTACCCCGGCTTGTTCAATGCCGTTTGCTCATGACAAATGTTCGTGTATTTCGTCGATAAAAATGNATGGACAAAGCTCGAAGTTTCCCGAGCTAAATGGTACGGGAAGGGGTTAACCTCGTCTTACTATGTCAAAATGAAAATTATTTAACCAAAGAAAGAGAATAATTCAAGAATACAATTAAAACGATCTGTCACTCAAAGGACGCATGAATTGTCACTGGGAAAAATGGGGAAAATTCGTGGTAGGCCTAGGTTTTAATTAAGAAAGCCTCCGCGGAGCCGCGCGTCGAATCGCGAGGATTCTTCCGCGGAAACGTTGCGGGGAAAATATCTCATAACTTTGAAGCATTCCTATCCAGAATGAAGGGTATCTTAACGGCGCCGCGTGCTTATATAACGTCAGCTATAAGCGATAGGCGCCGTCAAGACGCTGCTCCACCGGCATCGTTTATCGCGTTTAATTCTGCCTCGAATTTTCATTGCCGGTAACTAACCAGCGTTTACGTTCGGCGTGTAACGATCCGTTTGTTTTCAACTCCTACAGCGTTGGAACCGTAAAAGTTGCCGGGAAGATCCGGCCCGGCTAGTATTTGCCATGGGGTTTATTGAGATTTAGTGAAACACCGAGATTATCGGGGCCGCAATCTCTTTAGGAACGTTACTACACTTTTAAGGATACGAGCGTAATCAGTAGTAAAACCGTGGGCGAAGTTCCCGTTACCGAATGTTTCGTACCGATTTAGAAAATTTTAATGGGGATCGGTCGAGCGCGGGAAAATTTCGCTCGACGCGGATAAGCTTCCTGAGCAAACACATCAAGCCCGGGGCTCGTCAAGCTATTCTAAGACTGCTTTTAGCGTCGTCTTTGAAAATAATCCGTTCCGCGAGGAAATGTTTTTCAAAGGGGAATTAAAAAGTCGCTGCGTCAATAACGTATTAGTTCTACCTTCGCCGTAATTGGAATAAAAAGAGGAAGAGCGCAGATCGAGACGGAGGAAACACGTGAATGTTTTAAAGGATATTCTCGGGAATCGACGAAGGGGAAGATTTGCGTGAGAGGGAAACTTTTTTTTTTCGGTTCATAAAACCATTGGCTTAAGTCGCGTTTCCGGGCGACACTTATCCGGCAACAGCCAGTATATTGAATTCAAACTTTGCCGGGGAACGGGAAAGTTTCGCGGGCCACGGTGTTGGGAGCAATTTTCGCCTAAACGTGTTGTTCCCGAAACAGGGAGCGCATTAGCCGATGGAACGCAACGGAGCGCGACGGCCGGGCATGGCCTTTCTCTCGCCGATGCGTAATTGGTCGCAATTAGGTTCCCGGGGAAAAACTAGTTCCCCGCCAAAAATAAAAGGCAAGGGTAGTGGGGAGGGAAAAAAGAAAAAAAAAAGAATGTTTACCGGGACGGGCGGCCCGTCGGACGTTCGAGGGCCCTCCATTTCGAACTTTTACCAAAATAGAAAGTCCGAATGAAAGTTTTCTCCGTCCACCGCCGGGCTCACGGTAAGAACTAGTTTCGACATTAACAGCTGCACGCCGCCGCTTTTCCGCTCCGGTAAAAACTGGCCGCGCCGAAACCCTCCCCCCCGGCCCTCAGTCGCTGCGTGGAATTTACCACGGGATAAAAACTTAAACAGAAACAACGCGAATTTCTCGCGGACAACGTGTGCTCGCGATTCCGGATTCCGGGCGAACGTTCGCCGTGTCGCGTTACAGAACGCTGACCGCGTGGGCGTTCAATTTATTTCGACCGGATTCTGACTTTCCCTTCGCTTCTACCTTGTTCGAACAATGTTACAACAGGGAGTATCGTAACATACATGTAAAAACAGACTTTTTAAATCAACAAGAAAGAAAATAAACGATAAGCTATTCCCGTTCGGAATTGTCTTTCAGGAAAGTATCATTGATTCCTGGGTCAGAAGCTAGAGAAAATCCAGCCGGTCGGAGCTAAATTTTTATTTGTTCCAGCCGATTCCGTTCATCTCCCGGGTACTTTCATTTCGTCCCGTCCGACGATTTTCTCATTTTTCCCCGGTACGCGTTTGACGCTCCGGATGGCCTCTAAATTGATTCGATTTCCTCATAGCCGCGGCAACAATTATGTCAGCGGACGACGTAACTGACAATCTATCCGTGGAACAATTCCCCCAAGCCGGTTCTCGATAGGAAACGATTATTGCCTGCCGGCCGCGTGAAACGTGAAAATGAAACAACCTGAGACGTCGGAACGAGTTATTTATTGTTTACCCGTCCTCGGAGGCGAGCCGATTTTTATAAATTAAATTAACAAACCACGATGAGATCAGTCGCCGAGCAAAAAACAACCAAAAAGCAGTTTTTAATTAAACGTAGCTACGAAGTTCTGGAGAAATTGCGAGTGTCAGGTCTTCAAAAGGTGAAAATAACTAAGCAAAATGTACGTTATTTCCCGCACTTTACGAGGCGCATCCGTCCGCGAACAGGTTTCCCGGACGCAGCGAAGGAAGGAGGAAACTAAACGAAACGAAGCGAATAAGGGTGGAAGGGAAGAAGGGACGCATAGAAAACTCGCAAGAGGAGAGGCATGTACGTATGCGGGCTTAACACCAAACAGGTTTCAGTCGCGGTCGCGGCACTTGAGGGATAAAGTTCGCCCGAGCCCCANGGCGAGCCGATTTTTATAAATTAAATTAACAAACCACGATGAGATCAGTCGCCGAGCAAAAAACAACCAAAAAGCAGTTTTTAATTAAACGTAGCTACGAAGTTCTGGAGAAATTGCGAGTGTCAGGTCTTCAAAAGGTGAAAATAACTAAGCAAAATGTACGTTATTTCCCGCACTTTACGAGGCGCATCCGTCCGCGAACAGGTTTCCCGGACGCAGCGAAGGAAGGAGGAAACTAAACGAAACGAAGCGAATAAGGGTGGAAGGGAAGAAGGGACGCATAGAAAACTCGCAAGAGGAGAGGCATGTACGTATGCGGGCTTAACACCAAACAGGTTTCAGTCGCGGTCGCGGCACTTGAGGGATAAAGTTCGCCCGAGCCCCAACCCCTTCGGTGATCTTGCGGGGGAGAGAAAGTTCCGCGAAGTTGCACGGGGCGCGCGGTACAACGCGTGAACGCGTGTCGGCGGCCAGTGTTACGATGATGCGTCGGTAAACTGGCGCCGGCGGTGTGTTTAACCGGGCGCGGGTGGAATTCGCCGTGAAACATCGAATTCCAATTCCCTGTTGCGACCCCGGGCTGTCAGGGCGCGAGGGCGAAAAATCCAAATGACGCGCGGGGCGAGGATCGTTTGATTGAATTAGAATTAAATGCAGATTTATCGCGACAGTATGCAGAATTGGCCGCCGATGGGAATAATGGACGTCCGCGAGTGAAATTCGGGTCATGGGTGTCAGGATGTAAAGTCACGTTTCATGTTGTACAAGATCGATAGAAATAAAACGAAATCGATCGATAACCAATTAACCGTCCGATCGTTTTTTTTTTAGAAGAATAACTCTAGACGAATAGGAAAAATTGTATTGCAAAATTTGTGGAACTTGAAGCCAGGAAGTCCGGTCTATTAGCCTCCAAACGATGTTACGAGCTAGCCACGTGCTACGCTTCATCTAAAGCGCCTTAAAACTTTCTTACAACCCTCCCTTGAAGGAAGAAGTGCCTTTAAAGAGAGCAACGACACGAATGACCAGGATCTGAAGAATGGTACGACCGGGCAGCAATAAAGCTTCCCTACTTTTTCCTCAGACACCCTTGCCATTAACTTCTACAATGTTACCAATCCAAAAACCAGATAAATTACAGAATAAAATACAGACGTACTTCCTCACTTAAATTAACAAATCTAATTATTTTAAAGAAGATTATTGATCAGAGATTCAATATATTTGATCAAAAAATGGTATTCAGATTTTGTTTGAGATCCACAGGATAAGGAGTTCAATAAGATGATCGGTCACGTCCCCCGGGATTAAGGGGTGGCTTTTGAAGAGGGAATCAGCTGGCGGAGGTCAAATTCCGCGCGGAACGCAGCCGGCTAAATATGCGGATGCGCAAACAAACCCGGGCCGAGTAAACAGTGTTTATTGCCTTTTAGAAACGCCTTCCCACTTTATACCGGGCTGCAGTAAACGAGGGAGTCAGCCGGGGTAAGAGTAGCAGTCGGTTAAGTTTAAATTATACGACGCCCGCTGCGAAGCTCTGGTCGAAATTTATACTTAAGATTTTAATTACTACCAGCTCCGGTTCCGCGCGACAGAGAGAGAGAGAGGAGACTGTCACCGTCGTCGTCGTCGTCGTCGTCGTCGACGGCGCTGAATAACGCCGGGTATTTGCGGAGAACCGTTATAGAAAATGAGCTCGAACGGGACAACGGTCTCGCAGCGACACGCCGCGAAAGAGGTCCGAGGGGAAAATTGCTCGCACTTTGTGGCGGGGTTCCGTACCGATCGTTTCTTCACGCCCGTGTGCATCGAATCGCAATAGATCAGTTCCAGCTGGATTGCCCACGCTCAATTTATGCGTTGCTGTGTTACAGAGAATTGAAAGGGATCGCAGTTCGATACACTTCGAACAATCGGAAACGCGAAATGAGAATAGACTGCAATATGCGCGATTTTCAAATTTAATTCTGATTTAGGAGAAACCGATCCCTTATAATTCCCCGGCTAGATTAAAAAAAGGATAGTTATTACAAGCAGATATTGCGATTTTCAACAAATTTTTATCACCGTTTGTGCCTTTATCGGGCGGAGGCTCGATAAAAATGGTTTCATAACAAAAGCTTTATCGTACGTAAATATTAACCGGTCTCGAAACGAGTATCTCTATAACGAATGATAATTAGGCCGATAAATGCGTGGTCGTTCCACTGCGCGGCGACCGAGTTAATACAGCTGTTACCAGAACGTTTGCGCAAAAAATATATACAGAGAGAGGCGGCTAGGAAAGTATCGGCAAGCGCATGTAAAATAATTCAACGCGGCTATTTATTACTAGCGACGTTTATGACGAGTTATAGAAATGGAATTGGAACGACGTGAATAAAGGGGAAGTCGGGAAAGCTTGGAAGTTGTTCCTCGTCAGGGTAACATGTTGCTGCGTTAACAAGATCAATGTATGATGTCTGTTACAGCTGCTCGAAACTTCCATGAACGAAACGAGGAACGAGATCACGAAAAAGCTCGTTTCCCGGCTGACCTCCGACCTACACCGGTAATTACCGAACTGGTGTTGCAACGGCAAATACTGGCGGAACAGCAACAACGGCGGAAGCGTCATTGCTAACCCCGAGCATCTCGAAAACGGGAAGCGAAATCGCGCGGTTTCGCCCGGTACACGATTCAATTTGCAAGGGTGAGTTCCGCGAGGGTGCGCGCGCGGGCCGGGAAACCTTCGAGGAAATCGTGAAAGTTCCTCGAGCAAGAAAGGGCGAGACGGCGCTAATTATGGCGGTCGTTAGCGTTAGTGGGTTCAACTTTTGTCGCGGGCCAAGTTTTTCGTTCCCCGCCCGGCCCTCCTTTTCCGCGTATAACCGCATTATCCGTCAGCATCGCATGAGATTAACCCTTGAACGCGTCGGCTAATTTTCTAACCGGTGCCAGCCGACGACCGACGACGCCGCCAACCGGTTTCACGCATCCGCTGTTTATGAACACGCGACGCGAAAAAACGAACGATCCCAGGAAATTATTTCGCGAAATTGCAGAATCGGTCGTTTTAATCTTGCCCCTCGCAATTGGACGGATAATGTCCTTGCACTGAAATTCCTGCATCGATAAGTCCGAGTTACGTGGCCATTCTGTTTCGTCGTTTTGTCAAAGAAGTTATAGTTCGCGTGTCGCGAATCGGAGACATGTCATTAACTCAGATGGGAAAATCTCACGAAGCAATTTTCCTATTAGGAAATAATTCGAAAAGAGGAGAGAATAATTTCATTTCCTAGAAATGATTCGAAGTATTTTTTTTTTTCGACGATCTTCATTGCGATGTTCGACAGATTTTTTATTTTAGCATCAATTGAAGACACAAGTCATTCAATTATTATAACGGGCGAACTCTCTACTCATTTGTAAGGGAAGTATACATATACTCACTCGCTCAGCATTATAAAAAAAAAAATATGACCAGCTCACGTTTACGAACTCGCGAAGCGAAAGGTAACTAATTAGAAGCTCCACGATGCGTCGGTTCCGGGGCTATCGTAGCGTATGAACCGATATTAAATAATCCATCGGTTGTTTGTTCCACGCCGATCAATTAGTCGCGTTTATTCGATAAACGGAAAATTCTTTCCGACCCCCGTGGACACGCGATTTTAATTTGTTTAACACAGAAGCAAGAGTCGAAACAGCCAATGTCACTGTCAGGACTCTCCGCTGTCAATTTCGATTTACGACCGTCCCGTCCGGCTTCAATTCTCATTCAATCAGTTATAAATTATCGGTTAAACAAAATCCGCCGAGCTACTCGTTCGATCGATATTAATCCCGTTCTATTTACGTCAACGCGACGTCTAAAAGATGATGGTTCCGTTATTATGTTAATACCCACACGTTCCTCGTCCATAAATTTATATTTTTATACTTCATCAATATTCAACGTGTTCGAAAGTAACAAATTTTTAATCTAGACTTCCTTTAACGAAGATTATTAATTGAATGAAACGCTCGATGATTCATAAAGATTCACGGGTGAATTCTGCTGTTCTCTATCGCGAGAATCGAATAAATAGCGAAGCGTCTACGCTGAAATGTTCTCTTTTCACGCGACAAACGGGGCCGGTGTCCCTCGTATTTCCGACGGCTCCGAGCGGAACGAGAATCGCCGACGAAGGAACGGGAACAAGAGCGCGAAAAAGTCTCGACAAAGTCGCGATTGATCGATCGGTCGATCGAAAATTGAAAGAACAGTGAAACGGAAATCCTCGCACAATGCGCCGCGCCGATTATAATTTACTCCGACGGACGGTCCTCCTTTGCAATGTTTCAATAGCCCGACGCGGGGAGTGGGAAAGGGAAAAAAACGCGTTTAAATCCCGAACGTTCCTTCGATTAACTTCTGTCTCCGACGAACGGAAGGAAGCTTTAGAAAGCGAACGGTTTAATTAAAAATTATCGCTCTTTAGCATCTTTAAGTTCGAATAGGCGCGAGTTCCGATCCGAGGAGGGTTTCGCTCGAAATGGGATTCACCTCTCCGAGTTCGAGAACAAAAGTGGTGAAACTAGACGATTCGTACTACTTTTAGTTGCCGTCGCTTGTTGGAACAATGTCAACAGACGTTCAACGTCTCGATGCGACCGTAAATCGACGATTTATAATTTCGCACATCGAGCGAACGTTTTAATTCCCGTATATTAGAACGTACCCGTGTAAAATAGAGTAATCAAAGTTTCGAGTGGAGGAGAATAGCATGAAACACTTCCGATCGGAACTGAGGCTACGACTCGAGCCCGTGGCGAGTTTCGCTTTTAATTACGGATAACTGCATCGATCAGGTTTCCACGGCGTCTCAAACTCGAGTCTCCTCCTAACAATAACTTCCACTTTCTTGAAATTCCTCCCTTAAACTTCGCCTGTCTCGCCCTTTGACGATAAAATATTCCACGCCCAAGTGTTGGCTAACTTTTCTTCAAATTCAACGAAACCGCTCAAACGAAATTCTCCAATCGTTCATTTTAAACGTCGTAGCGGTCGCCGCGGTTTTAATATTCTTCATCGATATTCGCATTCGACGTTTCCGCGGACGTATGAAACGTTGCCAGACTAATCATCGCTGATCGTGAGTCAGCCTTTTATGCAGGCGAATGGAAAGGACAAATGCGGCGGCGGTACAAGTAGGGAACAGTCGATTATTCAGACACGTTCGATTGTTCAGACGGTAGGCCGTAGGCAAAAGACGACCGCGAGCACACGAGAGAGGATCGAGTTCTACGTTCCGCGATTATTATACTTGCATGAGAAGCCGTATCTCGTATGGAAAGTCACGCGAGGCGCTCAAACAAAGATTCATAGAGCCCGGGTTTCGCGTAACGAATCGCTATTGCGCGGGCTCACGTGTCACCATAGATATTCCCGAACAAACAGACGACCGCCATAAGCCACGGCGGCGGTGGCTAACAGTCGGTCGGACAAATTTTTCCCAAATAATGAATAATTCAAGCTAATCAATAATACTGCATAACCATTTTATTGAAATTCGCGTATGCATAAACCCGTATATTGATATTAGAGGCAAACGCAGAACCGCTAGAATTTATACAAATGAACCGAGTAAACTTAATTCTTTGGCTTGAATCACAAATATCTTTCCTGATCCTATTTCGAATCATTTCGATGGGATCTACGATCGCAGCGACTGATTAATCGGGATTTATACAATTGGGAACAATCGTCGGACCATGTAAATCGATTACGAGATTCTGAATAAAAACGCGAGCTACGAATTTTTCGCCCGTCAATCCGAACAAATCCGATTTCGAATGTTCGATGGCCCATAAAAATCGAGACGCGACCGGCTCCCGACGTAAGCGAACCGCGTTTTGAATATCGCCGCCGACTACTCCTGAATCTATTAGAATTAATTAATAACTTATTTAAGCGCCGGCTCGTGCGAACCAATTAACGGCTGTTCCAAGTAATTAGCAGACCGTTCCGCGCGATATTGCAACGATCACGTCGGAATTGAATTTTTCTGAATTGCGAATCGAACGCTCGACGCTCGAACGTCTTTTAGTGATTCTCTTCTCGGTCACAGTAGAAGAAAAAACAGTGAATAACGTCAGTAACTTCAACTTCTGTATAAAAATTGTTCCCTAGCGTCAATGATTAATTAATAAGTACAATTTTTATTGCGAATTTTTCCCCAGAGAATTTTTTCTGGTTTGGGTGTTTTAGAAGTATTTGAGAAAAAACGGAATGTTTTGCCAGATGTTTGGTCAACCATCGTGATGCTCCTAAGTTCTACAAAAGGCAATCGCGATCGTTAAACGGGCATCTTTAAGGGTAGGCTTATCGCGGCTCGTGCCAAGTTATCTGAAGGGTAATCGCGACTTCTTCGCGAATCCCTCACAGCTTATCGCTGCTCTTCGACGACTCTCGCTATCGTTTCTCGAGCACTTTCGAGCATTTCGTCCTCAGGTTTTACACTGTTGCGCTTTTTTAACCGGGGAGACTAAATTGGCAATTTCCGGTTTTAGAAATGTCTTTAAGCCAATACATTACCGGGCATTTTTGTCATTTTTACTGATACTAATTGAAACATGAATATAACTTAATACGAATTNGCGAATCCCTCACAGCTTATCGCTGCTCTTCGACGACTCTCGCTATCGTTCTCGAGCACTTTCGAGTATTTCGTCCTCAGGTTTTACACTGTTGCGCTTTTTTAACCGGGGAGACTAAATTGGCAATTTCCGGTTTTAGAAATGTCTTTAAGCCAACACATTACCGGGCATTTTTGTCATTTTTTACTGACACTAATTGAAACATGAATATAACTTAATACGAATCTTCAATCTATTAAATTGAGTCATATAATACATATTATTATTACGCGCAGTTATCAAATTAATGATGTCACTTATATGGACTTTAATTTTGTTGATCAATCAACAAGCGTTGCATATTTAGTTCAGAATATTGTCACTGATCGATACTGCGGCTCATTACGCCGGTCTAACTTGAAAAACCAGTATCAGCCATTAATTCTAAGTTTGAGTTAATCCTGCCTGAATATTTTTTTCTCGTTATAATACCAAACACCGGTTGTAAGCATGTAGATAAGTGTCAGAATATTTGTGCAAATTGCAGGCTATCAATCTCAGACAACGTCGGCAGATAAGCCTCAATGTAAAAAATAAAGTTAATAACTGCTCGGAGATAAGACGTTTATTAATTCTGATTTCTATTTGCTAAACGTCCCATATTTTCTAATCACTTCTCGTTTAATATAACGCAACGCGGCGGAGGAAATCAATTAGGAAAATTGCGAACGCGTCGACGGAACGAGTCAGGAAATTACTGACCATTCGGAATAATTTCATCCAGCGACAAACACCGAACGACGATGTTCGCAATTGGAGAAAATTCTTAGCGTCGCGTAAGCTGCGATCCCATCATTGCAGTCAACCCAGCGTGGAACTTCTCCCGGATTATTACATCGCAGTCAGAGCTGTCCGGGTCGAAGGGCGGAACAATCGCGGTTTCCAACCTCGCATCCCAGTAAGACGTCGCGCACATCCATACTACATACAATTTCCCTCGCAAAGTACTAACTAGCAAAAACTCCAGAAAGCCCATAAATTCAATTTCATTCTTAATATAAATCGCGACTGATTCTATTAAAAGTTTTATAGAAATTCCGTATTAATACTGACATTCTTTAATTTCGTAAAGAAAAAAAGCTTAAACAATATGGAAAATCTCTTTGGATCCTTAATCCATGATTCTTGGTAAACGAATGTCTTGATCTAAACTAACAACGTCTAGACCGAGAAATATTCTGGATTCCCCGTCGGATATCAACCCTATTTACGCACGTATACTATCAGTAAGAGAATGCATCTCGTGGCCACAGTGACACGTAATTTGCCCGTGAAACTCGCCCTTTCAGCTGAAATTATATTCTCGTTTCTGATAAGCGTCTATAACGAACAAGTCGTTCTCTCGTTGTAAACTGAGGTAGAGAGAGAGAGAGAGAAAGAGAGNTCCGTATTAATACTGACATTCTTTAATTTCGTAAAGAAAAAAAGCTTAAACAATATGGAAAATCTCTTTGGATCCTTAATCCATGATTCTTGGTAAACGAATGTCTTGATCTAAACTAACAACGTCTAGACCGAGAAATATTCTGGATTCCCCGTCGGATATCAACCCTATTTACGCACGTATACTATCAGTAAGAGAATGCATCTCGTGGCCACAGTGACACGTAATTTGCCCGTGAAACTCGCCCTTTCAGCTGAAATTATATTCTCGTTTCTGATAAGCGTCTATAACGAACAAGTCGTTCTCTCGTTGTAAACTGAGGGAGAGAGAGAGAGAGAGAGAGAGAAAGAGCCTCTCTTCCAGGGTGAGATATTAAAACGGCGCTGCGCTCCAGGTCCAGGATCGATTCAGTAGCAACTTCGTACAGAGAGCGGAGTAACAACGAAGATGTACCACAATATGCTCCCTTCGTCTTTGAACGTTTTTAATAACGACGCAGCAAAATAATAATTAATTGACAAAGGCTTTCGCGGGCACGTTGAAAAGTAATTAATTATGCATAGAGTATTCCATTGCGCAAATGAACCTCGATTCACGGGTATTCGCGCGAGTCGAATCAGCGATGAAAAAAGTTTTAATTAATCAATCCCGGCGAGCATCATTTTTAACGCGATCAATGACCGGAGTCAGAACGAACCCGTGAGTTAATAATCGCGTTTACGTCCGATCGATTCGCGGCGAATTTCGTCAGTCTTATCCGGAGTTCGTAAGAGAGGTTCCGACCGCGATAACGTTTGCCCGCCGCTAAGAATCTTTCGGAGAGTTAATGTAAAAGTTGAATTCAGTTCGTTAAAAGTATAACGACTCGGCTACCAAGTTAACCCGGGCTCATTCAACCCGCGCTAAGTTATTCTTTTGTACGGCCAGGAGCGGCGCTGCGGCGAGCGCCGGAAAACGATCCTCGGTTACACTAAATTATTGAAGCAAAATGTTCTTTAAACGCGAAATCTCAAGTACCGCCCCGAGTGCACACAATGCACCGAGAAAAACTACTTCCCGGGTCTACCGCCATTTAAATATTTCAATTGATCCCCGCGCTTACAGGCGATCGTCGGACACCGTTTAAATTCCCTCGCAAATGCGTTTAATTAAAGCCGTATAAACGAGGCTCTTTGATCGGTATGAAAAATGCCCCAAATATTCCATTATCATGTTATTCGACATGGCGGATAAACAAAAGCATTGACGGTTAAATCGTCGACGAATTCGAATAATTCATTTCGACGTCGTCCATTCATTTTGTCAGGTGCAAATCCCGCGAAGCCCCCTGGCTCTTCCCGCGTATCAACTACAGTCAGAATCACAAATAATGCTCCTCGAACGTTTCAACCCTCCCCGCGGAACGCGCATTATTCAAAAGCGGCGTGCATGTACGCGTACACGCGTGCCGCGGCAACAACGTCTAATTTAGTCGTCGGGGCCCCCCCGCATTTTCCGCTCNATGCCCCAAATATTCCATTATCATGTTATTCGACATGGCGGATAAACAAATCGTCGACGAATTCGAATAATTCATTTCGACGTCGTCCATTCATTTTGTCAGGTGCAAATCCCGCGAAGCCGCCTGGCTCTTCCCGCGTATCAACTACAGTCAGAATCACAAATAATGCTCCTCGAACGTTTCAACCCCCGCGGAACGCGCATTATTCAAAAGCGGCGTGCATGCACGCGTACACGCGTGCCGCGGCAACAACGTCTAATTTAGTCGACGGGGCCCCCCCGCATTTTCCGCTCTATATATAAGGATTTCCAGCGGCGCCTGCTGCGCCAGCGTCGCGTTGGATTATTGTGCGGACGAAACGAGTATTGCGCTGCAAATGACAATTTGTTAGAGTTCCCCGGGCTCTCTCCGTCTCTCTCTTTCTTTGTACGGAAAACGTCCCCGCGGTTCCCTTACCCGGGCGCCGTTACTCTCGCCACGGTTCGCGCAACCACCGTTCCGCTTCTCGTTCCCACCATCTCGCATCCTCTCCAGGCACGGTGCGAGCCCACGCCCGCCCGCCCTCGTCCTGGAAATATTTCAGGAGCAGGAACCCTCGGCTCTTGGCATCGTACGTTTCGCGAAACACGTTGTAACCGGGAGGAATGGGGGGACGTAACAGTTCGCGGGGTCGCAACTGCAACGTTACTCGAAGAAGGAGTCGCGCGGCCGCGTTTTCTTCCGTCTTGCGGAGATATAGATGCGGAATTCCGAACAGAAATGAAATGCGAGACTGCTCGCCCCGTTTCCAGCGCGTTGTCCGTTAGCCAGTTTAGAATTTTCAGCTCTCGTGAGCCGGAACTAAAATCGCTCGGAAGTTTCTTCAAGAAAACGAGTTATTTTAATGAGTCTTTCCCGAATTGTGTCTTAATATTAAAATCAGATATCAAGCGAGCCTCAAGCAGGTATAATTTAATAATATGTTATTAACTTCATTTGCGTGCGTAGCAATGTTAATTGCGGAAGCCAGTGCGAAATTAAGGGGGTGCGCTTTGCCGAGTCCGAGGAAGAACGGAAATACGGGAAGGTTCGGAATAAGGGGTTGTTCGACGGGTCGCGGCAGGCCAATATGATAAGGACGTATTTTAAGGTTCGATGAGCATCGGTTTTCCTCGTTCGCCTTGTACAATCGATATATACCGCATTCCTTCGGCGGTACCTCTCAATATCGGCGGGTTCAATTGATCGTAACCCATTTTATATATTGGGGCGGTAAAAATGTCGCGTTTCCCCGTTGCTCTGCACCGATCCCTCGCGACCTCCTCCATCCAACCTCGACCCCGGTTTCTTCTTTTTTTTCCCCGTCGATCCCCCGCGCCTTCTTTCATCTTTTCCTCGTTTCATCCTATCCCTTTCGATCCCCGCTGGTCCTTTTGTTTTCCTTTCTCTTTGGTTTCCGACCACTCGCGTGCTCGTACGGCTTGTTTCTTCTCTTCGACTTTCGTTCAGTTCGACTTTTTTCTCCCCGGATTCCTTCCGGTGTACGCGGCCGAACGATAGCCACGAAATCTTTCTCCGACCGAGCGATTGCGCCGGAAGGAATCCAATAAACGCACTCCATTGTTGCTACGAGCCGCGGCTAATTGCGACCGAGAGGCGGATTCCGGGGCGAACCGAGGAGATATCTTTAAAGGTAAGACATCACGTTTGAACTGCGAGGTCGTCGGACCGGAGATCCTTACCCCGACTTCTGCCCGCGGACTCGTTTCACGCGGCTAATCTCTTCTTCCGCCGATTTTCAGCGTCCGTGAATCGACCGATGCTACCTCTCAGGAATAATTGAATCCCGTTAATGACGGACCATGGATTTAACGAGCAGGTTCCTAATGGTTATTTAATATTCAATGTTCGCGGAACAGATTCTCCCTCTAAACCAAAAAAATCTCCATACATTATAATAAAAAGTCTCTGATTAAACATGAAATAAAAAATATGTATAATTTTTTTAGGATCAAAGGGAGGTTCGGTCTGGAACCTTTGAATCATCAGTTCTTTGAACAACGGCATTAGACTTGACAAAAAGGAACGGGAAATCGTCGATGACGGCGCGAAATCGAAAGAGATCCGAATCGACGCGCCGCGGCAAAGGATTAAGACGTCCACGGAGACGTTTAGAAGATAAGGGTCGCCGAAAAAATTTCATTACACCTCCGGCCGGGGGGTGGGCCGGGGTAGTGAATTCCAGGCGGGCGCGACGCGGCGGGGCTCTTTCAGCCATTCATCCACAAAAGACTCTTATCGATAGCGCTATTCGTTCCGCGCTCGCCTCGGTATACTCGTTAATGCCCCGCCCGCTCAAAGGGAGTTCCCGGATGGCCTAAAAAGTTCCGCCGCCGTCGCATCGGAGCTCCCGGTTCTGAATACGTTCCATTAAACGGGGGCCAATGAAAAATTCACCCATTAAGTAAGAGAGAAAACGAACGCCGGGAGGAGTTTCGTGTTTCTCGGGACGAAGAGGATGAGGCGCCGTCGCTGTGCTTCTTTGTCGACTTCGGTGAGGCGTCTAAGAACGAAATCCAGCGTGAAAACGCAGCCCCTCGAACACGATCGCGGCGAGAGGAATCCAATAAATGCGTTCCCCCGCTGTATAACTCGAGCTAATTACGAGAGAATAGAACACGCGCGCGGGATAGAACAGAGGATCGATCGTGTTTCGCCGACGCGCGGCGATCGATGCGATCGACCGAGCACCAGATACCGTTGTTCCCGGGGAAATACGAATCTACACCGCCCCGACGAGAGAGAGAGAGAGAGAGCCGGCGAGTACACACCCCTCTGGATCGTCTGATGAATCTTCTTTTGTCGGCCAGCCGAGCTCTCGGCTCTGTATACTCTTAACCGGAAGTCGGTTCCTTCTGTGCAGCTAGCTGCCCGGAAACGCGAGCAATGTTTAACGATATTTACGAACGCGCGAGTCGACGCCTTTTGGCACGGGGTCCGAGATCAACGTTGTCCGCCTCTTCCTTATTCCGTCTCTCTTTTTCCGCGAGAGAGACGCGGCGGCGGTGATCGTTCCTATACGGAGTTTAAAAATGCAATTTACGAAAAAGATCGTCTGACGGAACAAAGACCGTTGAAGATACAATTAAAGTCTCCGCGCGGGTTTCTAATCTCTTTAAAAGCTGCCGATCTTTTCAGTTCGCGGACAGACTGTTTCCTTCCGCACGCGAGCGATCACAGTTGGCCGCCGCGGTATCGCGTTCGAAACTCGTTCCTTGAACGATCACCGTTCGCCGCGGAAACGCAATTGTACCTATCGCGGAACTCGCAACGAGAATCGCCGGGAAGAGGGCAGCGAGGAGACTCGTCGATTGAAAAACTTTCCAACTCGATAAGTTTAACCGGCGGCGGGCGGCGGCCGGAGGGGCGGCATTTTTAGCGGAAACCGGAAACGGCGGGGCGTGGGACGTTCGATCGGGCCGTTCCCCGGGACACAATCGATGCTACTGAAACAATTTCCACGAAGATTACTCGGTTAATTCCGGGGAGCAGAGTCAACGGACAGACAGCGAATACCGCATGACAGACCGAGGGAATTGTTTGAAATTGTTGGAGCGCCCGCGCCCGATCGAGCTCTGGCATCGCGCAGTTTTTTTTTTCACTCGGATCGGCTGAAAATTCGTTTTCTGGCCACCGCTCGTTACTGCCGATTGATGCCGACGTTTAATTACGAAACTACTCGTCCTCTCTGAGGACCGGCTCGATCCATTGAGTCTGATTGTGAATGGCAGCGATCGACTCGCGCGTTCACGCTTTTATGATCCGCGAAATGAAGCCGTTAACGCTACCGGTTTATCCGGATCCGCGGCCCAACGGGACATCCTTAGAAATTGTTTCTAATATAAGACAGGCTCTTCATAAACATGTCACAAGAACGTTTTCCCCGATTTTTATTCAACTTTAAAACAACGTTTATACGACGAGTCTGTTCTAGTAAAATCCACCCGCATCAGCATAATACGACGATTCATCTGATATCGGTACTAAACCGTGTCAGCTTTAATCACGGATTCATTTTATTCCCGTTCGGCCAATAAAACGCGAACCGGTCTAAAGGCGAATTTAATCGTCCATAAAAACAAGGGCTCGGGATAAAATTTGTAATATCACCCCGGTCGGAATTCTAAACTCGAAAAACTCGCGTTACAGTCGTCGATCGTTTCACGGTTCGACGCGGCCGCGGTGCTGCGGTGAGCACGCGTATCGTTTCTCGTTTTACTATTCATAGATTGAAAAGTTCTCAGATTTATATCCCGCTTTCATTGGTAAGGTATTGTATCCATGGCGGTCGGGTGGCAGCGAGGATTTCCAGAAATATTTCTGAACCGGCCGGCGTAAAAAGTTTCATATCGATATCGTCGCCCGGTCCGCCCCGGACCCGGTTTTGTATTTTGATACCCGCCCAAGAAGAAATACCCACCCGGCAAAACGAGATCTCTCTCTCTCTCTCGCCGATCCGCAGTTATTCGGCAGGCCGCGGGCGAATGAAATATGCAACGGGAAAACCGGCGAATATTCGTTTACGTACACCCATCGCCGATAACTGTAATTAAACACGTCCTACATATTTTACACTTTGTAGCGCGTGATGAAACTTAACCGAGTGTAATCGTTCGCTAAATTAATCATTCACGGCCTAGCCAAATTACCGCGGCCCGAATTAAATTAGAGTTATTTATTGGCCGGGCGTTATTCGATTTCGCAAACTAATCTACGGCCTAATGGAAATTCCTACAATGGACGTCGCCGATGTATTAAAATACTACGAAATCGAAGAGCGTTTTACGAAGGGGAAGAAGTAATTGCAATTATGAATTACGACAGGAAATTCCGAGTCAGACAGACTGCGCGTGCCACGCACTGACGACCACCGCGGGGCACCCGGCGTACTTAATTACATAAGCACGTACCAGTCGATATAATTTCCTCCCCGTCGTACGACGACTGGTTACGATTTCAATTACCTATCCACGCGTCACGAACNATAATTTCCTCCCCGTCGTACGACGACTGGTTACGATTTCAATTACCTATATCCACGCGTCACGAATGCTTTATGAGATCCAACGCGTCATCGAATCCGGCGAAGACGGCACCGCATTCAAACACATTAAACTGCTTAATTTCAATCTGCTGCCAAGCGTGTCTGTAAGACATTCTACGTCCACTTAAATCGCTGTCAAATCGTCCGACAGATATAACACTTAAAACTCGAATCAATTCCGTGGAGAAATATTTCATCCCTCTCCAGGAATTTCACCCCATCTTTCATAATCCAAACAAAGCAATTTTAGTAAACGTTTCGCACGGAGACACCGGCGCGAAGCCGTTGTCCGCCAGCGGAAGTTGGGTCGTAAAACCAATTTTTATCGCGTTTATAATCGTAACTCCCGGTTCGCGTGCTCTAATATTAATGGCCGATTGATCCGGCGACGGTCGGTCATAAAACGCGACTCGCGAGAGTCTCGCGGTGCGGTTACTTCCGCCCTGGCATTCGCGTCCTCCGACCTCGAATAACGATTTCGATATCGCGGAATTTTTCGACCGACTGAACCCACGGTCTTCTCTGCCGTTGACCACAATCGGATCCAGCCGGACGCATAAGTCATTGCCGGCCGGCTAGAGTTACGGAGAAGCTCGATTGGCGCAAGGAAAGTCGTGCTCGAACCCACGGCTCGTTGGTCCGAACCTCTCAAAACGGCGACGACGAAAAATTAGGGTTGAAATAATAATAATCGATGGAAAGTATCTACATACCATCGAAATGATGAAGCTAATTATTTCGGTTTTATTAATTACTTAATTGTTAAATATCCGATTTCACATCACGTGATTAATCATTTTCACTGATTGAATATCACTCGGGATACAATTATTGCTTGAATCAATTAAATGTTATTAGTTATATAATTAATAAAATCGATTAATCTGATATGATCGAATTACACACAGCTTCGAGGGGCAGATTCCCCTAAAACCCGTAAACGAGGACCGGGGGGAGCAAACACAGTGGCGTCGTCAAATAAATCAAGCTGAAACAGTCATTGACCGAGAGACCCGTGGCTTCGCACCTTAGACGTGCAAGCCAAACTGCACCGGACCCTTAACGAACTAAAATATACCCCGCGTTACACGGCGCGCGATTAATCAACT
Organism: Ceratina japonica; assembly: GCA_019453355.1. NCBI lineage: Eukaryota > Metazoa > Arthropoda > Insecta > Hymenoptera > Apidae > Ceratina > Ceratina japonica. The sequence goes on along the minus strand of SMSR01015236.1, from coordinate 29,024 downwards.
CAAACGAACCGACCGACCGACTCTGCGACCGAGTCAACCCCCGTGCATCGCGTTTTGTTTGCCTGAACGGCGAGTTTCACCCGGACTAGAAAGAAGTGTTTCGTGTCGTCGCGAAAAATGGAGTCGAATAGTGGAGCACGATGCGACGTGGCGACCGAAATTCACCGTAGCAGCGTGCCAACGTCGCTTGCCAAACGATTCGCAACATGAAAATAACGCGAGTTTCTCGCTTTCTTGCTAGGAACATAGGTTCCAGCCCCGGTTCGAGGTCAGACGACGCAAATTAATTAAAGCGAGGTCCGCTCCGCCTTGTTCCGCTCCCTTGATCGTGTCTATTTTAGATCGCTAACAACGATAGCAGCGCGTCTTCGCAGAGCAGTCACGGTTCCCATTAGAAGGGACCGAAGGATGAGAGAGCGCGCGAGCCAAGGGAACAGTATCCTTCCGCCCTTTACGTTACTCCGGACTGTTTCCCCTCGACCGCCGCCGCCTTTCTGGACCGGAGCTACGCTTTTTCGCATTTTCCATTCTCTTCCTCTAGTCTGATGTAATTAAAAGATTACGATCGGAAAGCTCCGCTCGTAGCCGAGGTCCCGGCCAGGTCGATGCCGGTCGCGTTCCAGTAATTTGCAAGTTGCCCGGTCCTAGTTACCCCGGCCACCCGATGACGTCGCGGACGACGGCGGCGTCTAACGAGAAAAAACTTCGCCAGAAGATACGAACGGCGGAGTCTCGTCAGCGGGAACAGCGCGGAGAAATTAACGTCCGTCCCGTTTCACCCTCAGGAGGACGGGATACCGGGAGGGTGAGCGTTGACGTTTGTGGCGCGAGACGTCGGTACGACTGTTTCAGCTGTCTACAGAATGGAATTCTTTCCGCTTGGAAGGGAACCCGCTGAGTCGTGCGAACGCTTCTACCGTTTCAGTATGTTTATATATGAAATTCCAAGGGAAGCGTACATGAAATTTGTCGGAAACCGACTGTCAACGCTCGTTACGCCGCCGTTCGCATATAATATATTATAATTGGGACCGATTCGTTTCCTTTGACTACGGCTTACTGTTGACGTTCGACAATGCTACGTTTACCTTGCTACGACGTTAAAACGTAATGCGTCGACAATAGGTGCAACCGGTCGCACCTTTGTCGAGTGCACCCTATTAGACCCCTACCAACACACGCGATCCATTCAAAACCGACCCTCTTTCTTCCTTACACGTATCATCGTCTCGAAAGTCTAGACGTTAAACTACGCTTACCGTTGTTGGAAAGTGTCAAGAGACTGTTGCTCCCAGCCAGAGGCTAGCAAGCGGCGGCGCTCGGTTGGCACAATGGCGAGGGAGACCGTAGGAACACTCGGAGCGAGTCGCGAAAACGCACCACCGCAAAGTGGAGAAATAGCCAATTAGCCGTATTGTCCGAGACGAAAGAGGCGCGACCGCGAAGGTTTCGCTCCCGGACGGGAGCGAAGCCACGGCGGGAACGAATCCGCCCGGCGACGCAATAATCCGGTGACAGCGTTGTCGTCACGGGTTCAAAGGATCAGCGGAGTCGAATTGAATACGCGTAGAGAAAGCCGATTCCGACGCGCGTTCATGTCGGCGCGGCCGATTAAGCGACGCGGAGTGTTTTATTTAATGTCGAAGGCGAAACGGAAGTAATTACGGCTCCTCGAAGCGCAAGGGTAGGTCCTAGCCGGAAAAGGGTGGAGGGTCGTGCGGTTACCTCGGCTACGAGCCCGAGAAACCAACGGAATCCAAGAGAGGGGGACAGGGAAGCCGACGCCGGGGGGACAGAGAGCGGAGAGAGCAGTGGTTGATCGAGCAGGTGGTTACACAACTTGACCGCGTCGACGCAAACCGAAAGCATTTCCTTGATTAAAGGCACCGATTAAAATCGTATCGAGTGGGTATCGCGTTAATATTAGTCAACGCGCTGCTTGCTTGATCGCAGGACCCCGGATTGTGCGCGTGTAAATACGAATATCGCTGATTAATTTGTTCGCGAGCGGACGTGGGCGGACTGCATCGCGAAATTTGAAACTAAAGAGCAAAAGTTAATAAGTGACACCAGTGAAAGCTGGGACAGTAGAACACGCATTGAATCTGGTACAATACTTGAATGGTTCTAAAGGGTATTTAACGTCGAAACGTTTGAATGAAATATCGTGTAATAACAGGAACAGTATATTAGCTACTCATAAATTCTTCACGAAATTGCAAATTAAAATCGCCGCGTCCTCGCATTAAGCCGACGTTATTTTACTCATAACTTCTATTCACACCGAAGCCGATAAATTTCTATAACATTCATAGCTGAAATCCTATTAATTAAGCGGTACTACGAAATTGTCTTGGGAGAATCTGTGAAATTATGAAAGCGCGCGCATGCATCACGCCTCGCCGTCCGCCAACTAATTCGTTCTGCGCGCAGGTATGTTGCTCTATCAGGGAAATAAAGAAGGGGAAAAAGAAGAATACGTGTAACGGTGGTAAAAAGGGGAGATAAATGAACGCAGAAAAAGGTCATAACGGGCTGACAAACGCGTCGTCGCGTGCGAAACAGCCAAACTACGGCGCCCCCGCATTGTATCTCGGGGCCGCGCCGCGCGGACAGGTGCTCCGGGCAACGCGTGTGCGGCGAGACGAGGTGGCGGTCGCTTTAATTTCTTTTCGTTCCGCTTTATTTACACGGAACGATCCATTGTGCGCCGTCGCAGCTAATGCACAAATTGAATCGTCTAGCGGGAAAAGCCGCAGAGTATACCGACCGCGTAATTTCGTCCGCGTTCCGCGAGCGGAGGGAAAATGAGCGGGCCGAGGGATGGTGGGGGTTTTTAACTCGTTTACCCATTGCGGTTCTAACGAGGCCCCGTCGCCGCAGCCCTCGCTCGCTCGCCTTCACCTCCTCTCTGTCTCGCCGCGGCGCGGACACGCGCGACGGACCCCGCGCGAATACGACCGATTGTTTGGCAAATAACGTTATAACCGCGAATCGAGGCCTACCATCCCGAGAGACGCGGAAACCGCCTTTGATCATGCGAATTTCAACCCCCCTTCGTCCGCGCCGCAAACACGGCCGGCCCCCGCCGACTCACGGCCCCGCGCGCGCCGGCGTCGATTCGATTCGATTCGCTTTGTAGCCTTCAAGTCGCGCGACACTCATTCCCGACCGCGGACGGCTTGTCTTCGATTCCGTGCCAGTTGTTTTACGTAATTGCGGTGCTCTTGTTGTTCCATCGGTCGTCTTTGTTGTTTCGGACAATTGTGCGCGCGGTCGTTTTGTGCAGTTCACAGTACATTTTCCAATGTTAAATCGCCGAGGTGGGATCGAATTAATTCATACCTCGAGCTGAATTTCGTTCTTTGTCCGCGAGTCATTAAATCATTACTAAAAATACGGTTAGAATCGGGGATAATGATCCGACGACCTCGTTAAATTACAGCCCGGTGAATACGTCTAATGTTCGCGGGAAGGGCAAGAGACGCGGAAAATCGGATAAATAGAAAAGTGCATTATGCGGTCGTTTTGCTCGCTAATTAATCCTTCGGGATCGTGTTCGCGGCCAGCCAGTTCGAATTTTATACCCCGCACGTCGGTTGGCATAATTACACGCATTGTACAGCGAGGAACGGCGGAAGCTGCGGGACGCACGCGTGTACGGCCCCTCGCGCATCATACGATAATTAATTAGGTCCAGGCCGTGATACGAGGTGTAACAACCTGATCCGAAGTTGGTTTTTCGGTTAATTATTTGCCCGAGATTCGCGGCCAAGCCCGGCCGCGAGAAAGCCACAGGTTGGCGTGGATCCGCGTACCACTCATTTTTAACCGAACGCCACGATTACAGATACGAGAGATTAGACGGAGGAATTCAAGTAACGATGAAAGAATCGTCTCATTTTTCTGTGACTAATATCTAATGTAGAAGCGCGCGAGGCATAAATGCAACTACACGCGTTCGCTGAATAGATTATCCAACGCGCTACTTATTGACACGATTAACGGAGTACTTGAGCAGGTTAATACAGTTCACTGGAGCACGAAAGGGTTAATATTCCTGAGAAATAATTGGGAGGAACGGGTCGAAAAATAATGCAGCGATTAATTCGTTACTAGATACTTGTATGAATCCATAAATAAGTCCTTTAATGGGTTCTAGTAACGGTAACCAATTTGATATTGCTAAAGGGGTTTCGAAACAGGGGTTGGAAATTCCTATCTCTGAACATATTCTGCAAGCTAGACAGTAATGTGTAGACTTTAACAAGAATTAATTATGACTACGTGAGACCGTATAGATCTAAGGATCGTCAGTCACGTATAAAGATATAGTAAAGCGTAGAAGCCATTCCACGTGACGGGACTATGACAGCAATAATAATTGCATCAGTATTTCACGCGCTACGAAACAAAGTCTAAATTTTGAAATCGCGTCGGTTATCATAAATTTGAAAGCGCGGCTGAAATTTGATACGATATTGGATTTACGCAGGATTTCTGCGTAACGTTAATTCGAAATATTACATCCCCCTAACGCAGTTACCGTTAACGTTCAACTCGACGTCGCTTAAAATAAAAGTAGAGGGAAGTATATTGCGACGATTTTTACCAGGAACGCGTTTAAATTTTCCTGGAATTTATACGTTCGGAGGTACGCGACGGGGTTCGCATATCAATCATTGAAAAAAATGGTACAACAATGCATCGATTAGAAAATAAAATACAGCCGAATTTGTTTTTAAAAATACGTTTCCGCGTCGCAGGAACTATGAACGTTTACGTGCATTTTTATGCGGTTATAAATTTTCGAATAAAGTCCGGAACCGGAGGAATATCAAAGAAAAGAATACACCGAATATATGCAAAACTCGCCGCTGACTTAACCGTCCGCAAAGGACTTCCCTATTTACGTGAATCGAACTACGTCGGAGCGGAAGGTAAGCGAGCGAGGAAAAGGAGGACTCGCGTGCGAGCCAAAGAAAGTTGGTATTTTTGTACTCACCTATCTCCTGATCGGTGATCCTGCCGCGGCACAGGGTGGCACCGAGGACGAGAAGAAGTGACAGGCGCGCGTGAACGGAGACGGCCATCTCATCCAGGAGCATCTCGACGCCTCGATGTCACGTCACGTCACGTCACGTCACTCGTGTAGTCACGTCAACGACACACCAGAACTTCTAAACCCGTCCTTCCTTCCTTCGATGACGCACAAGATCGTCCTTTTTCACCCCTCGGCGGCGCTCTCTCTCTCTCTCGTTTTCACAGCGAGGAAGGGCGAACACGCGCGCACCGCCACCCTCGACCACCGGTTCGAGCTTCTTCTTTTTCCGAGCGCAGCTTCCAAAGCTACTCAGCTGCTCTCCTCCTCCACGAGCTAACTTGCACCGGCTCGCCCCTTGTCTCTCTCCCCGCCCCTCGAAACCACTTTTCTACGACTCAAACTCTCATCCGTCGATTGCCACCCTCTTTTGCTTCGTTCACCCTTCGCGCCGCGGCACTCGTCCGCGCGTTACCCGCGGCTCCTCGCTTCGTCCACAGTTTCATACGACTCGTACGGGTCGTGATCTCCCTCGCCTGTTCGCACGCCGTTTCGTCACCTTCGAACAAAAAGAGAATTTATACACGATTAGATCGGTGGAGATGCGAGCTGAGGAACGTTCGCGAACGACGATCGAACATCGTCAACGAGCAGCCGGCGAACGCAAATGGCTTTTATGAAATTCAATTGGCGCGAGCCACGTGACGGGATAAGCGGAGCAATGGGAAGAGGAATACGTCGCGAGGCGGGACTGTATCATCAAGACAAGAATTCAGGCTTCAACTAACCATGTCTAGTTTTCTATTTAAATTTTAAAGTGTTTGTAAATTATATTCAGGTATAATTTTCACAATTTCCCATTCGTCTTCCATCGCTCGACACATCTCCCGCCGATATCGAGAGTCTAAATTCGAGAGAGGATCAAGCGGAACAAAAAGCGGAAAACTTGTTATCGCAGACTCAGACGACGCAACGCGTTCCTATTCAACGCGCGGAGCGGGATATCGCGAACGACCGTTGATATCGAGCTGCGAACGTTAACACGTGAAATTCACTCGATAGCGTTAGCATTCAAGCAGTCCCATCCACGGTCCGCGCCCGCACCCCCGGCGTGTCCTAAAACGCACGCACGTCTCTTCACCCCCTCTTACACGCCGATTACGAATCCTATTCCGTTGATTTTCCTTTCTCGCGCGCGCAAGGACGCGCATTCAGCGCCGGCAGCGATCGCGCGCGCTCATTGCAATCTACCGAGGTTGAAACACGTTTCTCTCGCTCCTTTTTTCATCCCCTCGGCCACCCCCGTCCCGTGGAAACGGTTGCTGACGTTGTGCACTTCGCGTTGTAATCGTGGCCTGGTTCTTTTTTTCCCGCGTCGGGTCCGCTTTTCGAAAAAAAAAAAAACGGTCGCGTGGCTGACTGGAATTTTTTCCGCGTTCAATGGATACCTTTTCGAGGGTGCGGGTTGGCAGGGAAATTCGGCTTAGGGAAGCTTAGCACGATAGCATCTGACGATGCCGGGAACGGTGTCAAGGGTTGCTTCCTTTGGGTTACTTTCGAGATATTGAAATTTAAGGAATGTAAACACAGCTTTTTCCCCGGCTGCATGAGAATTGTTTCGTCGAATGCCGGTGCTTCGGGAATACGATTTCTCCTCTTTTTCGTCTCTTTATTCCCGACCCCGTCCGGGTCCGGGAAACCTTGGCTTTTAAAGCAGAAGTTGCATAAGTTATCAACGCTAGAATGTAAAGTAAACGCGGGGTAAGTTCTCGTACGAAATTCGAACGGCGATTTCATTTTCCCCGGGAACAGACCGCGTCATCGATAGGAAAAGTGAGAAGAGCTCGAGAAGCCACAGTGGCGTATAAAATGCCGCAGATTCTTAAGAGGGGTCAGAACGGTATAATGCACAGAATGTAATCGAGCAGAGATGGCCTGGCCGGGGATTCGAGATTTCCATGTAAATGCACCGACGACGCGCGTGCAACTATTCGGGGGGAGAGGGCAGGTCGGTCAGCTCGAGGGTTCGAGATTGAACCCTAACGATCCTCTCTTCACCGATCTCTCCGGCTCGGCCCATAAACGTGGCGTCGCAATAAGAGGGTCGAGGGTGGCCGGGACGGCGGGTTGATCATAGGCGAATCCGACGACGACGACGACGACGACGACGGGCCAGGAGAATTCGATTGCGCCAGATATGCACCCTTCCCCCATCGCCAAATGCAACGTCAGTCTTTCAGGCCACAGGAAAAGCCCGGGAGCTCGGTTTTCCGCCTTTTGTGACGCGTAACGCTACCGCCCGCGCGCGCTTTATGAATATTCTCGGAATTTTAATGCGCGTTTCGACGACGATCTTCATTCACGAATTCGGGCCAGCCCGTCGTCGTCGTCGTCGTCGTCGTATCGAGCAGTCGACGTCGACGTCTCACGCGAGCCTTGGCACGCTAACAGCACACGCAGGACGTGCCTCAGAGATTCGTCGACGCCTTCATTGAATATTAAAACGAAGATAAATGGACGCCGCGGATGTATTTCCACCCATCGAATGCAATTTATCCTGCGAACAATAACACGTTTGTACTCTGTACGTTTTCGAACTTCTCTTCAAACAGAAATAACCAATAAGCGTTTTGAACGCTCCTGTTCCGTCGATTCTTTTGTGATTGTATCTTTTGTTCCGAACTTAATTAACTGGAATAAAATTTCGTATATTTCTACTTTGAAAGCTTTCGTGAAAACGGTGAACGAATTTTTCGTACGAGAGCGAAGTGTACATGAAAATTTAACAAAATCTGAAGATCACGTTTTAACCGAAGGGGTCAAGATATTCGTGGGATAAAAATTGGGCGGGAGCGGAACTGAAGCGAAGATCACAGGGTCCGCGATCGATTCTTTGTGCGCAGGTAGAGCTGTCGGTGTCCTTCGACAGGGACGACTCCCTTCTTATTTGCGAGTGCGAAAGTCGAAATTGTTTTCTCGGGCCTCTCTTTAAGAAGATTGCCGGTTAACGAGTGACAAGTGTCTAATTTGCCTCTCGCGCGGTGGTAACGGTTCCCGGTATCGCGATACCTATCCTAGAGGGAGGAGGTTCAATTTAGCGGGCCGTCTCCGCGAGCAAACGCGCCTTTCCGAAAACCAGCGCCCATTGAACGCGAACAGAGGCGGCCAATTTAGGGAATTACCCGCGCGCCGGTTCCTTTGTATGGGCCAGGCCACTGTTCGCGTATCTGCGTGCCAACAACCCGCTGAAATAACACTGGGTCTCCGTTTTATTAACCGTGCGGCTCATCGGTTATCGAACGCGCCCGACGGACGACGCGGTGTTCATTTATTAATTCGGTCTTCCGTGTTTAAAAGCGCTCCAATTACCCGGGCGCGCGCGGCGCCGCTGATAAATATATCAAATGATTTGGTGCCGTTGCATTATCGAAAACTGCGGCGCACGAATTTGACGTCCGTTTGTCTTACGCCGCCGTTCGGATCAGCCGGGATATTAATACGATTGAAAAACACGGATTTCATACAAAATTATTTCATCCCAATTGCGGCGAGGCCGGAAATCAAACTTTATACGGTTTAAAAATTTCCGTCTTATTGTCTTTGATTGTGTTCGAACGCGATTCTAATCTTATGAATAATTAATTGGCGGAAATTGAGAAATCAAACCCTTAAATGTCTTGCGCGTATCAGAAACCTAAGACTGTTCTCTATTTTCTATGGTTTCGAGTGTACTCGCCAAATGCCTTGTTACAGGAATCCAATTATTTTCGAAATCCGGCGAGGTAGCGAATTTCAAACCCTAATTGCCATTAGGCAATGCAAACATGATTACGAGCATACAGGACGCGTTCCGAAAGAAAATACGGTGTATCAGAATGCTCGGTGTTTAAGCCCAAGAATGAACAGTAATTACCTTCAGAGGAACGTCAACAAATCCCGTGCAGCGAGAGAAACCTTTCCGGGACGTCAAATAATTCTCCAACAATGACGGAAAAAAACGTGCAACGAGGGTCCGCATGGACTGGATACGACGACAGTAATCGCAGGCTCTGTCGCGAGTTTCCCTGGCACACTCGGAAAGACATCTCTATTCTTACGACCGAGAGGGAACCAGCGGCGAAACGGCGACGGGGACGAGAGGACGAACGAGAGAAAAAACTAGTGCGACCACGCTAAATCATAATTACATCGTCCGCCCGTCGACTCTTTTAAAACTGGGTCGTGAACATCTTTTGCGCCGCATCAGACGCAACTGCTGTAAAAATGAATAAGCGCGACGGAGAAACGGAAGAGACGTCAGAAAGACCGACGTGAATTACAGCCATTCTCTTCCTTATTCAATTCGTCGCCTCCTCCGGCACCGCGTCGACTGCCTCCGCCGAACAGAGTCGCACTCGCTGCCTGTTATCATTCGCGTTGATTGTTTCCGACTGATCGACATCTTATTGTGTAAACGAGCCCGGCAACCGGGTCTTACCCCATTAACGTCGCCCCGTGATCGACGAAAGTCCGTTTCGGCCAGATGTTTCCACTGGCCCCCGAATAATTCCGTAATTAAACTTCTCCCGGAGCTTGTTCCCGGACTTTCTGGAAACCCACCCCCTCCGCTCGTTCGCTCCTCCGTCTATCTATATTTCATTTCCTCTACACGCTTTGATTCCGCGCAAAGATATCCAAGAACCTTAAAATCCTCTATTATTTGTATACTTCAACCCCATTTATCTTTCAACCCTTTCCGTCTATGTGAATTCATTCAGTTAATTATGCAATCATCATTGACTCAATTATGTAAGATTAAGTATTATGTACAAAAATATTGTAATTTAAAACAAATAAGAATTCCTTGAATAAAGGAATTCAATCAAAAATTGTATTCGTATTTTCTGGGAACCTTGAATCTGTTATTGGCAGTGCTCCTTTATGAACCGACTGTACACGCGTGATTCTCTATATTAACTGATGTCAACTACCGCGGTTATTTNCTCCTCGCTTCGTCCACAGTTTCATACGACTCGTACGGGTCGTGATCTCCCTCGGCCCCNAAAGACCGACGTGAATTACAGCCATTCTCTTCCTTATTCAATTCGTCGCCTCCTCCGGCACCGCGTCGACTGCCTCCGCCGAACAGAGTCGCACTCGCTGCCTGTTATCATTCGCGTTGATTGTTTCCGACTGATCGACATCTTATTGTGTAAACGAGCCCGGCAACCGGGTCTTACCCCATTAACGTCGCCCCGTGATCGACGAAAGTCCGTTTCGGCCAGATGTTTCCACTGGCCCCCGAATAATTCCGTAATTAAACTTCTCCCGGAGCTTGTTCCCGGACTTTCTGGAAACCCACCCCCTCCGCTCGTTCGCTCCTCCGTCTATCTATATTTCATTTCCTCTACACGCTTTGATTCCGCGCAAAGATATCCAAGAACCTTAAAATCCTCTATTATTTGTATACTTCAACCCCATTTATCTTTCAACCCTTTCCGTCTATGTGAATTCATGCAGTTAATTATGCAATCATCATTGACTCAATTATGTAAGATTAAGTATTATGTACAAAAATATTGTAATTTAAAACAAATAAGAATTCCTTGAATAAAAGAATTCAATCAAAAATTGTATTCGTATTTTCTGGCAACCTTGAATCTGTTATTGGCAGTGCTCCTTTATGAACCGACTGTACACGCGTGATTCTCTATATTAACTGATGTCAACTACCGCGGTTATTTGCTCGGGGATCGAAAGTTTTAAGTGGATACCGAACCGCAGATGCCAAGAACACACCGGGGGTTCTTAGTGAGCTCGGTTCTCTAACGAGATACGCTGCTCTATGTTCGAGCGTATTCGGTAATTTGGCTCAAATTTTGCACATAGTTCTACTGCTCCATGTATAATAACGCAATAAATAACTAGACACCGTTTCCGATATTACGTAACGTTTTTGCTTCTAACAAGCAGGCAGTTTTTCCTAATCGGAATTAGATTCCTTCGAAAGAAAGTAATCGACGAAACGAGATTTCCTAATAACGTAAATCAGTAATTAGAAATTAATTCAAAGAGACGTGAATTTCCATTTCGAGAATCATGAATAATTAGATAGATACATCCGTGTTAATCAGAGCCAATCAAGAAATCGTGTCAGAACGTTTAACGCGTTCGGCAGTGAGGAGCCCCTAACCAACCCTGACTCGGCGAGTAAACTTCGCAAGGTAAACCAATCCAGGAGAGGCAGACATCAAAATTCCAACCAAAAGAATACACTCGACGTCCCCCGAGCACCTGATATCGAAGAATACTCGACACTCCCGATCTCTTCACCTCAGTCTACGGTTCGCGAAACTCTCTCGAGACGCAAACTGCACGCTTACCTGTTCTCCTCGAAAGTCGATCGGTTCCCAGGGACTGGCAACGAAGAGTCGGACGACTCTGACGGTCGCCAAATCGCGTTATATAATTCCCATCGGGCACGGAGCCCGCCACTAACTTATTCTTCGAGAAATCGCCGGACCGTCGTACGAAGTATCGGAAGCGAACGATCAACCGAGTCCTGCCGTCGAAAGTCACCGGCGAACTGGTCACAAAACAATTCACTCCGAACTCGTTTAGAAGAGCCTCCGCGCTTCGAGACCGATCCTTCACCCCCTTTTTCCGCGACTCTTCCGGACACACTCGCGGGCGCACAAGTCAGCACAACGACCGAACCGGGGTTAGACAGGGTTAACCAGCGTCGCGGATCGACGTCGCGTTACAACTTGTTGAAAAGTCCGGCCGATCGATCTCGGTTGACGATTGACTCGCGCTGGTACCACCGCCGCATAGTTCCGACCCGAAGCTCGAGCTGCTGCGACACGCACGGTCCGTCAAGCCGCCGACCCGATTGTCCATCGCCCCCGGCCACGCGACCGATCCATTATCCCGCGGGACAGCGCGATATTAGCGGCACTTCGGCCGCGGATCTGCGACTTAACGCGCCGCCGATTCGTCACCCAACCGATTTCACCTGACGCGTTTCCGGCCGCGGGAACGAAAACAAAGTTCAACCCGAGTGATTTAACGAGCGCGCGGAAGTTCGGCCCGCGAAAGCGCTTGAAAACCGACGATGTCACCTTGGCCACTGCACTCCGATCTGGTCCCGGCACGTTTGAAGGACGACCGGTGGTAACGGGGCCCGGTTTTCGCCCAACGATACTTACTCGCTACTGTAATTCGCTCGGTTCGTGTGGCGCGCGCGCGACTAACCCCCGTCACGTCGACGTAGCGGGCACGGGAAGCCAGAGGTCGTGTCGCAAGGACTGCACGGTAATCACTGGGAGACGCGTTCCGTGGGACACGAGGCGTGCGCCGACTCCCCGCACGGAGCGCGCCCGGAGAACGCCGGAATGGACCGAACGGCCACGAACGCGGACGCAGTAGATGAGGCCGTTTGAGAGACCGATTGGGCCCCGGGCCATCTCGGACGCCTTCGGGCCTTCGGGGTGTACGAGGTCTTCATTCACGCGGCCTCAGGCTGCTGCGTTTGTACGGACCCGTCAGGGAATCGGCAGATTCGTCTGCGTGACCGGATGATTAAATGGAACGCGCCGGGATTGTTTCAATTACCGTAAAATGATTCGGAAATTTGTTTAACTGATAGAAGCTTCAATGGCTTTTCAGTTGCACAATGCGAACGTCAGTACAACATGTAATTGATTACGTTACAAAATGTATTTATAATACTGACTGGGAACGCAGCGAAATTAATTGTAGTCCACTCGATATCAATAATTATTCGGGCATTAACGTAATTTTCGATGGTCCCCGAGTGCTACTTATATTCAGCGAAAAACACGTTTAATTATTGCCATGCGTTAATAAACGCAACGAGTACTTATATTATTCAGTGATACTTGCTTTCTCTTGTCTATGATAGTCATCGTGAATATCGTTTCCCTCTTACTTGACAGTGTCGGCGACGGTTCAGTTTGGATAGCAGCGTGTCCCGGAGCGATCGACGTTTCGCCGATTCCGAATAATCCGGATTCGGGCGTGCGGTAATGTATCGAGGTGTTCGAAAATGTAGGTTTTTCGCGAAACTGTATATCCCGAAAATGGCACCGCTAATGCAGAACATGTGTTCAATTTACACCCGACGTTCGTTCGCGACGGCGGCGGCATCCCGACGGAAACGTGTACACCTACGCCTCTCTCCGGCGACACGTACGTGTGCGCACACGTATTTGTTTTTTTTTTTTTTTGGTAGACGCATCAGTGGCCTCGTTATTTCACGAAATGTTTTATTTTATCGCGCGGCACCGCGAGAGCCGAAATGCCGGTGGTAATGCGACCAAAAGGGAGTAGCGACGCGTCAATTGTATTCCCGTAACAATAAAATTCTCCGCGAAAAATTATTCGGCCGGACGAGCATGTCAGAACCGTGCAAATTTATTTACTCCGCGGAAATTCGCACCTATTTCGCGTACAGTCGGCGACAAAATTCAATTTACCCGGATCAAACGTCGATAACCGGTCAGAACTTTCCATTATGTGCGCCATAACCGGCCCGAAGAAAATGCAACACACGCCATTTTGCATTTTAACGCCGGGGAATAAAACACAATAAAAATTGTGCACGGTCTAACGGATTGGCGGAGGTAAATGAAGTAACGTCACGAGGAAATTAGTTGACGCGTTAACGAGAGAATGAATTAAGCAAGGGATTGTTTTATTTCATCGGAACGCGTTTTCATTAATCCCTCGGCCGGTACGCGCTGAGGCGCGAAACAAAGCGTGAATCCTTCGCGAACTGTTTCTCTAAAACACCCTTGGCAACCCGTGGAATCGAGAATTCCACGCTTCCGCCCGTGACAGCAGGTGTTTCGCGAATATTTTTAATAACACGGGATATGAAATAATTCAGCGACACCGTATGCGTCGCGGCGGGCTAAACAATAACAAGGTTGCCGCTACGTGGGGATAAAAAATTATGGATGCCCGAAACAATGAACCGTGTTTTCTATCGAACGATAATTCCAGTTCTGTTATTGAACGCCGCGATGTACAATCGATAAACAATCGCACGTTTACTTTAATATAAAAATTATAATAACTCGAGGGGTTCGCGTTTATTTAATCGTACATATTGTAACAATTTTTCTCCAATTTCGTAGAATTTCAGAATAATTAAATTAATATATGAGGCAGAGCGCGGTATAATTTTCGATTTACGAATAATGAGTATCATAAAGATATCGTATCTCTTTTCGATGTCGGCACGTATCTCCCATCCAATCTTCCAATCGCTCAAAAATGATGTTCGAACGATATGAGCACTTCACCGAGGAAAGTAGTCTATTTCCTGATCCACGTCCGAGCGTGTGCTTACCTATCTCGTTTTTATTCATGGACTGACAGACACCGACGAGAGAAACCGAGCGTCGCATCAGCCGCAGAACGAACCACGCACGATATGTATGTACGTACGTACATACGTATGTATGTATGTATGTATGTACGTATAAATAAATCGTCGTTCGGATTACACGTGTCACGGCGGCGAAATATCATGATCAGGGAACGGGATCCAGCCGCGGGAAGGGTTCTTCTCCCTCGCGAAAACGACCGGATATCCCGGGCACGTAGAAGTGGCGACGAGCCCGTCTCCGCGAATACCTACGCCACGTCGAGATTTGCTTGTCGCAGCTTATGAGGATGCATGCACTTTTCCACGCTGGAGTGGATCGACGAGTGCGAAGATCGCTATGTCATCCTAGACCGAACTCACTACGTCAATAAGAGCGCTCGAGTGAAGAATACACGGCGGAGAGACTGTTAATCATCCCCGCCAATTCGCCTTTCGACGGTCCGCCTCGTAAAACGCGTATTAATAATAGACAACGGAATTATTTCTTAATTATTCTGAACGTCGGACAGAATTGAATTCGATCATACCTGAGACGGTTAATTGACATCGCGATTATCGTCTTTCACTTTACCTGGCCCGACCTCTTTACTGCGACATAAAACCGTCGAGGTTATTCTACTAAAAAGAACGAAGGCCGCTATATTGCCCATAAAAAATGCTACAAATTTCATTCGCGCAATTCCCCCTTAACATCGTTCTCTGCACTTTATTAAATGAACTAAAAATCCAACAAAGGTTAACGGGGTGATTGGCCGAACGGCTTTTCCCTTGGATCTATCTACAATAATATACGGGTGAGGGAATAAGAATCGAGCTAAGGAGCACAGTTCACGCTTTATTGATTCAAGTTTCTTGAATCCACCGGATTCGGGTTGGTTTATTTCCGCTCGGCGAGGGCGTCGCGGGTACCAGCTGGCGGCAAGTGTTTTTTCTCCCGTGAATAAAGCCGGGGGCAGAATTCGCCACGAGCAGCGCGCAAAACCGGCAAGATTATAAAGAGGGACGATCTAACCCCGTGGAGTCACGTCATCGTCGAACGAAGGCGAAGAGGCTTCTATCCTCTCGAGGCTCGCAGGAGTGTCGACCCAGCAGGTGCTCTCACGAGATTTGCTTGTCGGGGCTTATGAGCTACCCGCGCCCACCGCCCGCTACGAAGAGATATTGATATTATGACTATTGACATCCTACGGCCGCCTGCGAGATATCCGGCAGGGCGCAATAAAACGCGTTGGCTTCCCGGAAGTGAGTTAAAAATATTAGATACACACCGGCTTGATATGTGTACCGAGTATTACGGGAGACGTGAAAAGTATTCAGTCGGCCGTCGTTTGATCTATATACGGATACTCCGTATGTGACACGAGACTAAAAGATGAGAAGAAAGTGACGTAGCGATCTATCTATGACGAATAGAAACCATAGTAACCGTAAATAGATGCCGGACACTATAATCTAAATAAATCTCTAGCTCGCATCAAAGTAATTGATTCTCCAAGTTGCAACTGCGGATATTTTGAACAAGACTTAGAACACATTCTCTGGCAATGCGATTTATTGAATGATCAGCGTATTAAGTTCATCCACGACCTTCGAAAAGAAAAACTTCACCACCGCTTCCTGCAAGCACCATTCTTCACAATCCAACGGCCAAACTATGTAAAATCTTTATTGAATTCTTAAAAAATTGTTATCTCTCTATTTAAGTTTGTAATTGATGTATAGCATAATAATCTTAATAAAGATCAAATTTGCGTCAAAATGACGAATTTGTAAAAAACATGTACAACTCATTAGACTAAAACCCTGTACCGTATAAAAAATCGTGAATCGAATGATCGATTGCCATTTCACGTTATAATTACACTAAGCAGTATCGATTTCGGTACGGTGCTGAATAAATGAATCTCGTTAAGAGCATCAAAAGCTAACTATCAATTACAGGACGCGAAACCCGATCAAAGACGGCGCTTAACATAAACCACGCGAAACCTGGCATTCCCCATATGCCGTCTCTCCTTAAAGCCTGTATGCATTCAATTTACTTGACGTACATACACATCGGCCAGTAACATCCGAGCGCATAAAACGTTCGTTCACTTAATCCGCGAGTCGTCGGGTGGCCAATTATTCAAATATAATTGAATACATACATAGGGAATTAAGAGAAGGCTGGATGATCCGAGCCGGCTCGGCCGCGATGATATATATTCGCGAACGACCGGTCGTTCGGGCAACAGCAGGGCGACGAGACTTTCTTGTCCCCGGCAATGCGTTCTGCTCTTTTTCGCCGCCCGATGGACATAACAAAAGAGGAGGGCAACTACGTGGCAATAAAACCGAGGTGCAACCTGGAATGCGGACCACCGTCCCGACTTCTTGCCGAGTTCCTGTTTTATGGCGTATAATTAAACCCCTCTAAAATGAACAAGCCTTTGAATTGTATGTAATTTCAAGTAGATTGGGAGAATTGTTTGAAATTGAGGGTTGCCCTCGGCCCGCGTTTTCTTTCCAGTTTGAGGTAATTCAGTGAATCTCGTGAGGGAACCACTAATATAAATTAATCTTTTTCTACGTTTCTTTCTTAAATGTAACTCAATAAATCTTTTATTAAATGCTAGTTCTCGTACGGAACTTATTTGTTATGTTAGAACTTTGCGCGCAAAAATTGTTGTGCACGAGCAGACGAAAGGATCGCGATTTATGCTGCTGTCGAGGGAATAGTTAAATTCTGCTAGAAAAAGCCGGATTCTTCCGCGTTCTTGGAACGAGAAACGGTCCAGGGTATCCCGCAGTCTTGTCGCCGGAGTTTATGAGAATGCATGTCATTGTCCCCTATTGTGCGGCTCATGGACCGCAGCGGGAGCACGAAACGGCAGAGTTCTTTCAAAGTGCTCGTAAGAAGGTACGAACATTCACCCCCCACGCATGATCCGACCCATTGTTGTAAAACGCGCCGCGCGATATACAAGTGCCACTGTCCCTGCCTGATCATCGAATGGAAATCCTCCGTCAATCAAACCGGTCCCTCTGTCACGCCGGGAATACGAACGCGTTGATCAAAGTATTGAAGAGAGACGTATAAAAATTGTCAGAATAATTTTCTTTATGAGTTGGCACAGATCGATTGAAAAATTGTATTATTATTTCAGAGCCATTTATTAATGCTTAGAATAAAGAAAATAATTTGTTTGCAAAATAAAAAATAATCGGAGTTTTCTGTATCGTAGCGGGATGATCGAGAACGCGATAATCTGACGATTAGGTAGAAAACACAGCGTGAATCGGTGGTAAACGTGAGCCGATCGGTTGATTGGCTCAGATACGTCTCACGGCACGAGCTTAATGCGCTTATAGACTGATCGTAGGCTATGTAGACAGAGGTATTACTATGGTGCACCGACCGGAATCCCAGTGACAGCACTGCTCGTATCTGGTCGCCGTGATAGGAAGACGCCGGTTTACGTTTCGTGACACCTGGGTCCGTCAAGAAAATGTCATTCAAGATTCACGGGTCTCAGGATTGAATGATGAGACGTATCGAGGCACGGTTTGCCCTAATTAATCTTGTCCGCTTGTTCAACCCCCCTACCGTGGCCACGTTAATTTCGTTGCATAAATAACTGTCATACCTTTTGACGTGCACAAGAAATCACGGTTAATCGCGATATTACTGAATCAGAATAATAAAGTTGACTCCGATGATCGAACAGATTCAATCTTATCAGTGAATTCTGAATTTATAACAAATCTGAGTAAACTAGAATTAAATTTCTCTTGACTTTCTTGAATGACGTTTCATATCTGTAATTTTGTTTTCCGTTTTGCTCCGCATGAACGTGCGGGCACGATTAAAGGATCAGCTGGGTCGGATCCATGAAATGGGGAAAGTGAACTTTTGACTATGCGAGAACGTCAAAAATAGAAGCGGTCGTGCAGGCTTAATGACTTTGAAATAGTAAAACGCGACGTTTCGCACGGTCGAGTATATCTCTTCATTCTTTATTCTGCATCGCGATAGCAGATGTATGATCGGAATTCGTAAAGAGACTTATTGTATCAGTGATACAGCTCCTCCAGCCCTGGGGAGGGTTTCACTTCACGGTCTTGTTCTATTACGTATCGCGAGATGGAAGATTACGCGGGTCAATTAACAGTTACACTTGTCTGGAAAGAAATTCGAGCACGGAATGGAGAGGAACTGGTTGAAACTCGAAACTCGTTTCATAGGGCGCACAATCTCGGCGGAATTTGCACCGCGGGAAGCAACTAAGCCACTTTGCATTGTTACGAGCAGCGTTAATAACAACTGTACGATACAGACGTCCCATGATCTTAAATAATGGATGAAAGAATGAAATCATTAATTCTGGTAAACGAGATCTAACATACTTAAAAGGTATGACGTTAGAAGCTGATCTCGTTAAACATAAAGTTTCTTTTTACATTATTAGAGATAAGGCATTGTTTAATGTTTCGACTAATCCTGCACGTATATTTTTCTATATACTCAGGTGCGATAGACGTCGGTGAGATTTTCCTCGTTGTTGATCTTCAGGATTGAAAGCGGCCAACGTAAGAGCTAATTAACCGTTACGCCTGCTTAACCTCACGAGATATAAACACCCTCTAGGGTGCTTGCGACTCCGCCGGGTTTACTCCGCGGAGAACTTATTTCTAGGCGAAAAGATATTCCCCGCTCCAAGTATCACCCCGTGGGTACCCGGTAAATATTTGATGCCACCGCTCGTTCAACGTCCCGCGGCTTCTGACCGACTCGACGGCGTCGATCACAAACACGAAAATTGTTAAACGCCGGTAAATAAATTTACAAATCCGGGATCGTTTATTCTTTATAATCGAGGAACGTTCTAAACGAAGATAAACTATCACGTAGGACAATTCATTATGAATGATGATAGGAAGCGGAGCGAAATTTCAACACAGAAGAAAACTAGCCTAATTTCCAAAGTTCGGACTAACACGGCTTTTAATATAACTTCCCGAATGAGCAAACAGAGATTCTAATCCAAACACTACATCCTCCCGCGCCCGGGCCGGGTTCCCTCTCGGCGAGAAAAATGGTCGGCGATCCAAGATCACGGGGCGGCGGCGGCGGCGACGGCGACGACGGCGTGTCAGCACGCGAGGATTCCTCGGATTCCGCAGGAGTACGTGTCGGATCGCGGGACGTTCGAAATAAATCCTGTTAAGAAGCTCGCCGGGGCTTGATTCGAGGCCGGATGTGCTAATGCATTTAGCCAGGATGTGCATACATATGTAGACGACCGGGTCCTCCCCTATCGTTAAACAATCTTCGCGAATATCGTCGGTGCAAACATCAGAATCCGGGCCAGTCTCTCGCACCCCCCGTTACGGGATTGAGATTCCGTTTCACCGACGCGACGTGAGTTTCCTTCGGCTCCGGATGGAAGGAAATACGAGGGGCGACTGTTATTGGAGGATCCTCGTGCCCTTCTCCCTCCGAACGCGGGGCTGTGCATCGCTCTTCGCTCCACACCGTTTCCGTCTCTCCTCTTTCACGCGACTTATCCATCCCCCGCATTTCTCTCCCTCGGCCGCCCTCCCATTCCGCCCTTCGTCTTCGCTCGACGATCTCGGTTACCGATTCCTCGCGTTCGCGTTCTCTCCCTCGCCGCCCCCCGCCCGCCTTTGCCTGGCTTATCGGTGCCGCTGGTCTTTACCCTACGTACCGACTCTCTGTCTTTCCCCGCAATTCAACGGAATCGGTGGTTCAGTCACTGTTCCACTCCAAGGATTAAGTGTATATCAGATGATACGAGATTTCGTGGAATTGAATGTGCCAATGGCGGTTGACGGATTATTACCGGGAACCCGGGTTGCCTTTTCTCCGGCCGTCGTGAGAACTCTCGTTAGCCCGGGAAAAGGGTCATTAAAAGATCGTAAAGGAAGCGATTCGAGACAGGTAGGACGCTGATTGAAAAAAATTCTTGCCTAATTTCGGTTCTCGCCCAGTCATTACCGATTCAACTGGTACAAATTACTGTTCGAGTACTTATGAAATAAACGATGTCAATTTTATTTCATAAACATTCTGACATGATTTAATGAAGAAACCGATTTCAGGTATTCTAGAGAAATAGATGTAGAAAGTTCGTGTAAATAACAATTCCACGTGAATAAATGCATAAGTAATAATTTCAGTGCACCATTTCTCGTATGTAAATTCGGTTTTTGTACATGTACTCCAACATCCCGTTCTTCCACATAATCTTGCCCGGTTTCGGCAAACGTATATTGACCCTTAATCATGCGAAATCCAGCGTTTCAAACTAGTTCGTACAAAGTGAGCATGCATAATGTTCCCGCTGGGTGAAGAATGGTATTAGATCAACGCAGAAATTATGTTTTGCGGTAAACAGGAAGCAGAAATTCCCTCCGTCGAGAGAGGGCTAGCCGAAATTTCTTACCCGGCATTCCTTACAGCGTAACGTCATAAAACTGGAATTCTACATAACAGGAAATATGAAAATGATCGATCACGCGCATAATTTGTTAAATTATCCAAATCAGAAAGTACTTCCATGCAAAATCAAACATTAATTTTATATAGACATTTCTTCGATCATTCCAATTTCATTTAAGGAGATTCATCTGGTACATAGCAAGTCAAATGCAAGTTATAGAAAAGGGGAGCTTGCTTGACTAGCGTACATGTTAATAACGGAGGTTATCTACTGCTGAAAGATGCAGATTTCGTTTGTTGTGTTTAAATATTTCTCGATTCATAGCCACCCAATCTACCTAAATTTGCAATTAAAATATTGGTTAAATGTTTCTCTTTAATATAACATAAGTTTCATTCAAAACTGTCTGTCAATATCTAATAAATTAGCGATAGAAGTCTGGGAAATCACTCTTTTCCATATGACTACACGTAAAATTGTAAAAAATATTTATATTAATATCTCATCATTAAGGTATCCAAATGACTTAAACATTTTTTTGAGATATCCTGATATACTGTTATAGACTATCAAATTTTTTTTGGAGATCTATCTGTTAATTCCATAAACGGATGAACCTCCTTAAACACAAATGCATGAAATCTAGCAAGAATATGAATACTCCTTTTTATCAAGAAATCGGAATAAGGAGATCTTTACCGATCGCGGATTAACTCGGAGAAAAGAAATCTGGATCACCGAAAAGAGCGTAGCCGTTCGAAACCGGCCACATAATCCGAGACGAGTGACCCGCCGTTTTTATCTGGTTCGTGGGAACGCGGGCACCGACACTGGCGAACTTTTCGGCTCATTAGTCGCGGGGAGCTCTCGGAGCTAACGTTATTGGACCGCCTTAGCTCTGTATCCTTCTTGTTTCACCTCTGTATACTCCCCCGGTCCCGGCCCGATTCCGTTCGAAACGTACAGACGAGCGATCCCTCTCCCCACGATTGGCTCAGACGCCGTTTCACTCCGGGGATTAAATGTGTATCAGATGATACGAGATTCCCTAGAATTGAATGTGCCACGGGGCCGTTGCCTACCCGGGCACCGCCGATATACTAGAGGATTATTCTGTTATTTTATCGAGCGCTCGAGATCGAACGCTGCGCTCGGGGATTGCCGGCGGGCCAAAGAAAGGGGTAGCGAGAGCAGAGATGGGCGTGCATATTTTTTGGCCGCAACCGAATTTCGTTCCGACGATATGTAGTTTAAAATCTGACTCATGGCGCAGCGCTTTGCAAAAGATCGTTCACCGGAGACTCCGCGAACGATCTTCTCTCTCAAGAAAACATGCAACTACTTTATCGTCTTACGTTTCGGGTACGGGAGATCGGATCGGGCGAAGGACGTGTCCAAAAAAGTATGTACTAACAAGGCCGGCGCCGTTAAGAGATTGATGGTTTACGCCCTACCCGCGGGAGAACATCGGTGGATTCGTGAACGAGCAACCCCCGTCGGAACACTTCGTCGACCGCCAATCATCCAACAATTATGTTTACGCGCGGTCGTTAGACCGGTTTCCAATAGAGGGTCCAGGCGGCGGACTATTATGAGCGTAGCCAGAAATCGCGTGTTCGGATCCACGTAGACTATGAGCCTTTACGATAGGTGTTACACGGGACTTAGGTACCTTCCGGGCATTCGACGAAGACGAAAAAATTGTGGACGGCTCCTCGTTGGCGAGGCGACGAAAACCGTGGCTCGTTTCGTGTACATATGTAGACGGAGGCGTAAGATCGGGCGTGATTATTGGTAAGGCGAAACGATCTTCTAGCCGACCGCTGCGTGCCGGCGAGGGCACGATTTGTGTGTTTAACGAGAGAAACGGCGCTGACGCGAGCCAAATGATTTATGGACGAGTGGTAATTACACGGGACGACGTGCTCGAGATTGTCGGTTGCGGGTAGTTTTAATCGCCTCGCTATTGGGACGGAATTTATTGAATTCCGTTTGTACGCTGACCTCACACCGTAAGCGAACGATTTTTTGGGATATCGACTACTCGCCGAATGTTTTATCGCGATCATTACAAATTAATTTATTCCTTTTAGAATTTGTAGAATTATAAAATCAACCGTAATAAAATTATCCCGAAAAAAATAACCTTTTAATGAAAAGGTACAAAATTAGGCAAGTTTGAGACGGGAAAGTAGTGAAATCGCAGCAAGGGTTGTAGTCAAGTTTGTAAAATTATGTACAAAAAGCAAACTTGCAGCACATTATAAAATCAACCGTAATAAAATTATATTTGCGACTTATCTGTGTCTTAATTAAATTCGTATGATAGAAATGAATCGACTGTCGTTTTGATAAATGGTTTAAGAGACTCGTAGATATTGATCGATTATTATAAATACACCTGGCTGGTATTTTTCTGAAGAAATCAATTAGAACCGGTCGCAAGATTTACGATCTTGAAATTCTTTAAATAACAGACGTCAAGAATAGCGCGATAAACATATCGGAAGAGCGCGGCGTGGCAGTTCGATAAACGAACGTCTTTATTTACGTCTCATTAAGTATCCCGCGATGGCACCGGGATAACGAGCAAAAACGGATTAATAAACCGTTTGTCGTGCCAACGTGGCGCGGCGCGAAGCGGCGACGACGGCCATAGAACATTTCCCGAGTATCGTACAGTTAATTATGAGAAATTAATTCCTTTTTACTCTGCGCCGCGCCGCGCCGGTCCCGAATTATCGGTTACGGAGATTAACTTTTTCGAACCGGGTTATAAACCGAAACGAAGCGACGCGACGCGACGAGCGCAATAAGGACGGGCCGACGGGAAGCCAATTGCCCGCGGGTAATGCGAATGTATCGTGGACAATTTTATTTCGACGCACGGGGGATGATGCGATTCCAAATCGCGGACCGTACCGTTGGAAACGTAGTTAACAGAGTATCGGCTCGGTTTTCACTTTGTTACACTTGAAAAAGTGGACGTGCTGCTTGTTACGCTTGAAAAAGTGGACATTTGCTATATACCGTATCGTTTTTCCATACTGTCGCTTAGAATTGTTCTTTTTCAAAGGGAAATTTGTTTTGAACGCGTTACGTAGAGCTCTGTAAACCGCATCTATGGCAGGACCGTTCGATCGAACGTCACTTGTTCCATCAGCGTCAAACAATTAATAAGAAACAAAGAGTCTAATGAATAATACAAAGTAAAACCATCGTTCTTTGATTAATTCATTGTCGTGCTTTAATCGGCACTTCACAGTTGAACGAGAAATAAATTGTTATAAGAATTATTACTCGTTTTATACCTGAATTATAAAAAAGTACTTGCTTTTTATTCATTTAATTCCATAACAATTCTAGTCCGAGGAAAATTCCCGCTGCGAAGCTATAAAACTAGAATCGCGGGTGTTTTAAAGATTGACGCACCGATTCGGAGAGACCGTTTTTAACAATTCCTCGTCGAAGAGCGAAACTCCGGTAGAAGGGAAAATATTCGCGATAAAGAAACACTTGGGAGGTAGAAGCGTGTGTTTTCGGTGGGACGCGACGCGCCGGCTTCCCCGAGCGGTGGCTGGTGGATAGAAACGGTGGTAAAACATCATATCGGAATCGGCCAGTTGGCTGATTTCAGCGGAAATCGCGAAATCTTTCCGGTATTAAATCGAAGCACGTTTCTTATCACGTGAACCATATTCAACGTTGCTCTCGGCTGCGCCCGGGCGAACGCGACTGCCGAGCCAGCTAGTTTCGCACGAAAACAGATCCGCGACACTATTTTCGAACCCCATTCTCCGCCCTCCCGATCTTCGGCTCTATCTCTCCCAAGGATACGGCCGCCGCCGTATCGCGGATGCACGTGTACCCGCAACCGCGCCGCATCCACTCGATTCCCTCTTCCCTTCGAAAATTCGAAACGCGTAAACAATTTCGATATCATCGACGTCGAATTCATATCCAGAGTCTACCACGCGAACTCGACTACACCTATATGTATATTCAACGATCCGCTCGTTGAATGGAAAACGGATGAATACGCTGACTGATGATGCAGCCCCTAATTAGCATGCATATTTACGGAATTCGATAATGCGTTTCTTCGGTGTGTATTAAGACTCGAGTCCGCTTATCTCGCAATCTCCTTACCGAAACCCGGCGATTACCCACGGAAGAACCGAGTAAAAACTGCGGTAATTCGAAAGCGCTTGTCACTCGGCGGCCGACAAAACGTTAATCCCCGGGTTCTTTTTCTCTGAATCGCAGAATTTCACGGTGCATCGCGGCGGGGAGATCGCATGTTAAAGAAACCCATCAAAAGAGCCGGCCTTCCAGCGGGACAGTCGCGAATGGATTTAAAACTGACTCGGGAGAGGCCGGGGTCGCGTTGACAGAAATCGCTTGTTCGCGGAGACAGTCAGTCGATTCGAAAAAAGTGAAAGAAGAGGCCTGTCCTCTTTGCCGCGTCGCGGCGGACGAGATCGAGCTGGCCGATAGCCGGGGATCTCAGTAATGTAGCTGTCAGATCGTTTAATTAAGGAATCTTAAGAGTATCGCCGGTTGCCCGATCCAAGTGATAGGCCGACGTTCGGGAACCCGGGGGACGACCTTGTAGGGGACCCGCTCCTCCGGGAGGAATTGTGTTCGATTCCCTCTCGGCTCGTATAATTCATTCACTCACGACGATTAACGCTGCGTACACGCGAGTGCCATTCCGAACGCTTCTGGAATCGCTCGCATGCCTCGGGCTTGCTTTCGATCCGTGGCTAAGATTCGTTTATTTAAGTTTTGCGTAGACGCTGCACGGATGTCGAGATTGAAATTTAGATAATTGAATAAATAGTTGTAGAAGCACAACGATGGAATTCGCTGTTATGGCGAATTTCACCCTTCTCTGGGCTTCAAATCGCTCGATTTTCGCATTAACAGTTTCGAACTTGTGGTGAGTACAAAATAAATTAAGTAGGTTTGTTGATCTCAAGATTGACAAGGCGTATTAATTGGGTAAAGATATCTCGTAATAACATCAAATATGGTAATAGCTAGAACCTGTTTGAATGATTAAATTTTTTACGAATCAGATAATCGTCATGACACGTCGATGGTTGAAACGTTTTATGAATCCCTTAATAAAAATTTNAAGATTGACAAGGCGTATTAATTGGGTAAAGATATCTCGTAATAGCATCAAATATGGTAATAGCTAGAACCTGTTTGAATAATTAAATTTTTTACGAATCAGATAATCGTCATGACACGTCGATGGTTGAAACGTTTTATGAATCCCTTAATAAAAATTTGCTATCGTTTCATTAATCGATGTCCCGGGAGGGGGTTCTACTAATTTGCAGGATCGTCGAGCAATTTGTACGGAGGCAGAATCGAACACACATCTCTCGATATTATTATCAGGAATACTACTGTGCTATTAATTCCGACGGAACGTATCAGCGGTTAGGATCGTTCGGTAGAATATTTGCTGCACGCGCAGCATGATTGATAACCGAGGGCGAACAGGGGCGACGGAACTAAGACTAATGATCGCTTTCGTGGTACGTCGAAAGAGAGTTATTTTTGCGAGCTTTACTCTTCCCCTTATCACCGAGCAACCGCTCCTGCACCGCGACGCTTTAATAATAATCAACCGCCACTTTATGCGTACTTAATACATGACGAAGAAGCCCGCGCTGCGTTTGCAGTTTGATCAAAATTCTGTAGCTCGGAGCTTTCGCAAACTTCCAAAGTAGAAGCAACCTCGCCTCTCCAGGCGTTTCCCTTAATTTGTTATCCCTCGGAGAACATAAATGTTGTTACACTTCTAAGAATATACACGATATTGTCTGACTTGAAAATTCCTAAAAATAATCACGCTTCGTATATAAACTTCATAAAATTAATTCGAATAACGTTAATTTGTCATCAGATGAGATCAGAAGCTACTCAGAGATCTGTAAGGCCATGCGTCTGGCTTGTTTAACAGAGACAAAGTGCTCATCGACGTTATCAGTGCAAGAATTGGCCGCGATTCGAGGCGTAATAAATTTCGCGAGGTTCGCAGCGAGATAAAGGGCGACTTATCTCGCCGGTGGTAGATAACCGGACGCGGCTGGAAACGATACGATGTTAATATGGCCTCCCCGGGGCGAAACGTCGAGGAAAAGGCAGGTGGTAATATGCTAATCGGCCGGCTCCCTAAACCTGTTCAAGGCCTATCTGCGGCGATACTGATAAACCGATACGTAACTCGAATGCTAACGATTCGAGCATAACAGGAACGGCCTCGCGGCCGGAGGAGAAAGCTTGGCCGCCGAAAGTTTTCTGCCGCCGCCGCCGCGCCACGTCCAGTTACCGGGCGATCGTAAAAAGAAAAAGGGCGTTACGAGATGAATATATCTGGCGCGTAAAGATAGCGGATACGCGGCGCGATTAAAAATCGAAAGCGGTGATTTTCCAGCCGATGGAGATAGCGCGGTAATACCGGAATAATGATACGCCTCGGTGGCGCGAGCGCTTTCGTCGCTGGCGGACGTGCAACTTTGATTTCCGATAAAAGCGATGCCCGGTGCTCTGCCGGTGTGAACTTATAAAATAGATCTCTATCGTTTAATTCGAAGCTCCTTGCTTCGACGAAGAGACGATTGCCACGACCACGCGACGCCGTATTCGCTCCGACAACGCGACGACGTGAATTGCAGCGGTTTTTGGTTTAACAGCGGCGATAAAAGCGTTCGGATGTTAAATGGTCGGATGTAAACGTTCCGAGCTCTACGGGATGTAAAATCGCGGATTACGCTGCGTGATTTGTAAGTGTGAACACCCGCGTGTTGATGGAACTCAAGCAATATCTTTGTGCATTAATCTGGCAAACATTTCCATCATTCTTTTCGCTATCCGGAATTAAACCACATTATAAATCGTATGTTTCAATCAATCATTAAAAATTTAGTTATTTACTTTAAAACGCCTCTTAAATATCGGTTCGTCTATTGTTGTACTATCGTAGCACGAAATCCGCGGCACTTTCTCCGCGTTAGGTTTCATTTGGCAAACATTTCCATCATTCTTTTCGCAATCCGGAATTAAACCACATTATAAATCGTATATTTCAATCAATCATTAAAAACTTAGTTATTTACTTTAAAACGCCTGCTAAAAATCGGTTCGTCTATTGTTGCACTATCGTAGCACGGAATCCGCGGCACTTTCTCCGCGTTAGGTTTCATCTAAACCAAACGCCGTTAGGCAGACTCGCGGCGATTGAGCGGCGTAGACAATACGGCCCGGCACCCGGTTAGCGAAAGCGTAATCGCGTCGATGATTCTACGGAATAACCCATAATTCTCGGTTTAATTGTACGAGCAGGAGCTATTATCCTTCGTAATCGAGTCGCGTGTAAATCGGGCCGACGGATCTCTCTATTCGTCGCGTAGCCGTGGAACGAGTGAAACGTTTCCACGTTACCGACGTCTTTAAGATACGATAATTATCAGCGGCAGCCATCGACGCGGTGTTCGGTCCGCCTATTAAACACCGATGTAACCGTGAAACCGTTTAATTAAGGGATCTTAAGTGCATCGGTCGGACAAAGGAAAAAGGAGGAGGATGCCCGGTCAATAACCGTGATAAGAGAGCTATCCGTGTTTCTAAGCCGGTTCTCCCTTTGACGATTCGTTATTAGCTGCTTTACGGTGTTCCCGTTGGGCGGATCGATGTATTTCTGATTTATGTTGAAGAAAGGATAGCCTCGATCCATTCTAGTCTTTCGAATCTAATGAAGTCAATATTCATCGCTTCACTCGTTCGGATTGCTGTTTCGGGGAATGGCTCATTAGTTCGAGGATCGACGCCAGGTAAAAGGGTCCTGGCTACTGAAATAACTAACACCGTTCCGTCGGGTCCATCCAGGAAGAACAGGTTCACGAATATTTATTTACACGAGATCATCATAAATCCTGCTTCTTTAATTAATCATAAATATACAGAATATATTGAAAAGCACACATTCTCTATAATTTTCTATCGATGTTTGGATGATTGGGTACGTTTCGTGTTGACTGCGAGCGATTGCGTTTCCACGGCGAAGATATTATTGCGGAAATTAATTCAGTCGGTAATTAGAATTCGATGAAATCAGTGGAACTAT
>SMSR01015231.1:13678-63114 GCA_019453355.1 Ceratina japonica | reverse complement strand
TAAATTTATTATCCTTTAATTTATCCTCAAGTCCCAGTTTCCTCACATTTTCCAGAAATAAGATGTTTCAAGAGTCTCGGGAACCTGTCGTCCCTCTCTATAATATAATTTTCTAAAAATACAAAAAGATATATTCACGCGGAAGAAATACAAACAACTGGAATTATTTCT
The DNA here is from genome assembly GCA_019453355.1 of Ceratina japonica. Lineage (NCBI taxonomy): Eukaryota > Metazoa > Arthropoda > Insecta > Hymenoptera > Apidae > Ceratina > Ceratina japonica. The sequence goes on along the minus strand of SMSR01015231.1, from coordinate 62,943 downwards.
TTCAATGCTACCAGTTTGGTCGGCTTGCGTTAACTCCGAACGTAAAATTGCATATGCAAAGGAGACTACGAATAGATAAAACTTTTCCTACAAATCGTCGATGGCACACATACACATGCGACTCCTTGAAACCCGTCCTGTGCCTCGCCTGCATAGAATACAAAAAAAAAGAAGTACTTAATCAAGTTTGTTCACGGAATATTTTCAAGAATGTAAATACATATATTGTAAATGAACGACACTTCTCGTGTGCGATGCGAAAAATAAAAAATAGAATATATAATTAAAAGTATTCTTCCGAGTATTCTTCGTTTTATTTGCATTGATTGAAGACCGGCTGAATCCTCGAGGAACTTGAGATAAAGGAAATCGAAGCGGCACAGTTTTTTCGAATAAAATGAATCGACGGTTTTGTAAAAGTTGTGCTTGATATCTTGTCCTCCGTTATGACAATCGAAATTGGTTTTTCCATGATGATTCCCGACTGTGTTTCAATGAATCCGCTCCCGTGCGCATTACAAACCATTTATCTGCATGCACACAAGAAAATATTCACTGCCATTTGTAACATAACGAACAATATCGACTGTGCGGTCCGTCAAATGTAAAATGTTGGCTTTTTGCGATAAAAAATACAACGTATAATTGCTGTAAACCAATAGCCAAGCAATATATCACGTCGATTTAATTATTGTAATTATTATCCCATCAAGAAAATGTATGTCTCCGATTATTCTTAGAGGTAACAGTAGGTCATTAATTATTACGATAATGGGCGCTTCTTGCGTCTTATCATTAGAAGAAATCAGTTTAATTGAATTGACACACAACGTAGACTATTTCGCATTCCTTCAGTCATTGAAATCTTCATTAAGGAAAGATAAGAGAAAATAAGTATACATAAATGAGGATCGTTCGAGGGATTTTCCTTTCAGCAAGGTAATTAGTTACACCGTTGCGTTGGCGGCGTCTCGTTGCCTGGCTAGATATACATTCGTCGCGATTGCCTTATCTCCATTCCAAAGACAAGAAAACCAGCGTCATTGGCCGCGGTCGCATCTTTCAACGAGGACATGCGAGAGGAGGCGAGGCAAGCATAAGACAAGAGTACGCTCAGCTCGACGGAGAACGGAAAGTGGATGCGCGACTACGTACATACGTTAAGGTCGTATAGTCGGTTATTATGTTAGTCGATATGGCTCCGAGGTAATTAATACTATTGTTATGATTCAGACGGAATACGTCATTGTGCTTGAACGACGATGCAACGGTGCGGTTCGGTCAGTGTTCGAGCGTAGAGATTCGTGGCCGCTCGCTACTATTTCAGTCCGCTTCACGACAGGTGTGCTATTCCCCACGAGCATTCCGGGCTCCCCAAGAAACATATTATGAAATGATTAGACGATCGTAACTTACATTGAGTGTTCTGAATATATGGAATGACAATGAGGAGTGATAAATACTGTGATTACTTTATAACAAGTCTCAGTTAATCAGGAAATTCAGGTGCCCAACTGTTGGGACTGATGGAATAGAAGAACTGACGAAACAACGAAATGTGGGTGAAGAATCGAGGCAGACAGTGATTGTGTAAATGTATGCAGTGACTCAATATGCTGGAAAGGAAATAATGTTAATGTCGGACATTTGTGAAAACCGTGCGCCGATTTTTTAAATCCGTTTTGTAGTAGAGGATATACCGATGAGGCGATAGCGCGCACATTACGAAAGATATTTCGGAAAAGATATTCACGAAATAAAAGGAAAGAATAATCAAGTAATTATGTCATATAACAATCTCACCGATTCTTCGAGCAGAAACAGTATTTCAATCCAAGACGAAAAAGTGCCGAACGAGAGGTACGGAAAAAGCAATGCGCTCCCCATGCACAGAAGCAGCGAGGAAATTGCGGGAAAATCAAGTAAAGCGACTCAGATTGATTTTGCTCAATTGTCTTACGGTGCGCAAAGGACTAGACCGAATTCGCTGACTTACTTGTCGAAACCGACACAGATGAACGAGCCTAGTTACTCCTGTTATAATTCCCGGGGCTCGTTATCCCAATCTCAGAGCGACTTAGTTTTATCGCCGCGGAATAGGCATAATAATCGTTACGTGGCTTTAGATATGAGGCAAATGAGTATTCCGCTGTCAAATAATCATATCACGGCAAACAACGTACCGTATCCGTGTTGTTGTACGTGCATGGGATCACCGGTGTCGCCAACACCGGCTTCGTCTCATCATTCCGAAATTCCGCAAGATGGTCCCGAAGGACTTTCCTGGAGAAGACTTCACATGAGTAGAGCTAAACTAAAAGCAACTGCAACGACGTCAGAACTGTTAAGTGGTTTTGCCATGGTGCGTGTATATTCCTCTTGAGTCAGAGATGACAATTTATCATACTTTATCGACTATTGAAATTTCTTAAACGGCAGTTTGTATGGTGATGACCAATTGCCATTGTTCACGTTCCCAACGTGTTTTCTTATGATCTAATCGTATCCAATGCGGACAATTATCGGACATCTAGTCATTTTCATTGATGAATTCCAAGAGGGACAACAGTTCTGGCTGATAAAGTCAAGATACTTGTCGGTTTGCATTCCTCTCGGGCGACTTAATTTTTCCAAGAAGATCTCTGTTTGTATAATCAGAAAATCCGCGTTACACAACATTTCCTGAAAATCATTAAACAGACGTGGACGACAATTCCGTGTAATCTTCAGTCTCGTCTACGATTATATAAGACAAATATCACTTTCTTTAACAATAAGCCTCGCGTTGACGGGAACGTCATCGATTTTTTAATAGATTTCGTAAATTTTGTTTTACAAAGTCATCGTGATTCCTTCGAGGAAACATGCATTGCACAAATCACTCGACCGCAAGATTTCACAGAAATACCAGCCTTTATCGGTGGTTACTAGAATTCGTACGAGATCTCATACATTTTTTATCTTTCCAGGTGGCTATGGTCGAACTGCAGATAAACGATCCGACCGCTGTTCCCGAATGGTTATTTGTAATGTTCGCTGTTTGCACAACCGTCTTAGTATCAGTGCACATCTTCGCTTTAATGATAAGCACGTATTTATTGCCCAATATCGAGGCCATCAGTAAGCTTCAGGTATCGCGGCTGGTCACAGAATCCCCACATGAAAGAATGCGCAGTTTCATCGAGCTGGCGTGGGCATTTTCCACGGTGTTAGGATTGTTTTTGTTCCTAGTGGAAGTCGCTATATTGTGCTGGGTGAAATTTTGGGACTACTCATTTACTGCCGCCACTGCCAGCACCATTATTGTGATCCCCGTACTCATAGTGTTCATCGCATTCGCTGTTCACTTTTATCATTCTTTAGTTGTGTACAAATGCGAGTCTTCAGTGAGTGACATGAATGAGTTAGAGACCATTAAAAGAAATCTAGACAATGTAACGAGACAAAGCAGCGTATGACTTGTCCGTTTGCTCAATACAGTATTCTGTAAAGATTTGACACGTTCGTTAATTGCTGTGTCGCTTGTTACCTAGAGATCGAAAAATTTTTCAAGATTGCATATTACTTACATTCCGAAGTATTGTAAATTGTACTTCAAATATATGAATTATTGTGATGATTAAACGCACTCGTAAACAATGTGATGGAAAAAAATACACGTGAGTATATTGAATAACTTTACTTGTTCAAGACGATCACGCGGAAATTGATCGTGTTTTTATTATATATAAAAATGTACATAGCTGTACGCATGCAAGTTGAGGATTGCAACAGTACAAGCAAAGTGCTCTTACAAGTATAATAACTATATTAATTTTAGCATTTAGTTATATTTTATTTATGACTCTTAATTACCGATTTCCTTTTTTTTAAATGTGTTTCTCCATTTATCTTTGTCTTTTATTTCATATATCGTATTCTTATATATAATATACATATAGATTTTCTCCAATTTGTCACTTAGTTTCTGGGAAAATTGAAGGATATTTGAGTGAGTTATGTACATACATGCTTCTCATTCCGAAACTTGTTACATCCTAGTCAAATAAATAATCCGTCAGACTTAAAGACTCTCAATAACTAAGCTTGGCTTACATACGTTTATGTAAAAAAGGAAAAAATATGATTCTTTTACACATCTTTCATTTTCGCCATAAACTAAGTCAGAATCTTTTACAATAAAGGTTTTCTACATTGTCATATTCTATTTGTACAAAAAACTGATATACGATTTTAAGAAAGAAGTGTATAATCAATGAAAGAGAATAAAAAATACATTTCTTTCGGTATGAAAAGTATCTGAAATATTTGCCCGCGACAAAGGAATTGAAACACATTTTGTTATTGCACAGTATTTCTAATCATATAGATCGTGTTAACTAATGAATTTACCTTAATTTATATTATATATGCTATATTTGTTCGAAACACATTCAATGCAATGAATTAAACCAATCGCAAATATAAAATATTAATAAGGATGAAGTTTCTAATAATAAAATTACTGCATAAAATTGAGAATATATACATCGAAAAAANTACAGTATTCTGTAAAGATTTGACACGTTCGTTAATTGCTGTGTCGCTTGTTACCTAGAGATCGAAAAATTTTTCAAGATTGCATATTACTTACATTCCGAAGTATTGTAAATTGTACTTCAAATATATGAATTATTGTGATGATTAAACGCACTCGTAAACAATGTGATGGAAAAAAATACACGTGAGTATATTGAATAACTTTACTTGTTCAAGACGATCACGCGGAAATTGATCGTGTTTTTATTATATATAAAAATGTACATAGCTGTACGCATGCAAGTTGAGGATTGCAACAGTACAAGCAAAGTGCTCTTACAAGTATAATAACTATATTAATTTTAGCATTTAGTTATATTTTATTTATGACTCTTAATTACCGATTTCCTTTTTTTTAAATGTGTTTCTCCATTTATCTTTGTCTTTTATTTCATATATCGTATTCTTATATATAATATACATATAGATTTTCTCCAATTTGTCACTTAGTTTCTGGGAAAATTGAAGGATATTTGAGTGAGTTATGTACATACATGCTTCTCATTCCGAAACTTGTTACATCCTAGTCAAATAAATAATCCGTCAGACTTAAAGACTCTCAATAACTAAGCTTGGCTTACATACGTTTATGTAAAAAAGGGAAAAATATGATTCTTTTACACATCTTTCATTTTCGCCATAAACTAAGTCAGAATCTTTTACAATAAAGGTTTTCTACATTGTCATATTCTATTTGTACAAAAAACTGATATACGATTTTAAGAAAGAAGTGTATAATCAATGAAAGAGAATAAAAAATACATTTCTTTCGGTATGAAAAGTATCTGAAATATTTGCTCGCGACAAAGGAATTGAAACACATTTTGTTATTGCACAGTATTTCTAATCATATAGATCGTGTTAACTAAAGAATTTACCTTAATTTATATTATATATGCTATATTTGTTCGAAACACATTCAATGCAATGAATTAAACCAATCGCAAATATAAAATATTAATAAGGATGAAGTTTCTAATAATAAAATTACTGCATAAAATTGAGAATATATACATCGAAAAAAACTGGAAGATATTTAATAAAAAGATTAACCCTGTATTTTATTGTACGTTGAAGAAGTACGGCTGACGAAAGAATAGAAAAAGTAACATAATATGAGCTTGAACTTTTTCGGAAATGTAATAAAATCATAGGAAAATAAATTCACACCATTCGAAGGTGATCTTAAGTCTTAGTTTCTGTTTTTATATGTGATCAAATTTAAATAAATTTTGCTAGTTGTATCCTTATATTTTAAAGAGACTTTTTTCTGCATAAAAAATCTTGTCCATACTTTATCTCTTTCAGACACTTGTTATGAATAAGAATAAATTGCTTGTGCCATGGACAGATAAGCGAGCACAGTATAGGAAGAATTACAATTTTATACAAAAACTAATTAGATCATATCAAAAGGGAGTATTTGTATGAGGAAAGTATTGAATAGCTCACTTGGTACATTTGACTCGCGTTAACATAAAGCAGAAGACAGACATACATTTTTTATTCTTCAGAAAGATTACTGCTATTTTTGTATATAACTTTATATTAATTCATCAATGTTAATAAAAATAAGGACGAGATACTTAAGAGAAAAACGAAATATCAACATTTTTCGTACGAACACGATTACAAATATAATATTCACCTCTGTACAAGTTTTAAGATTACTTTAAACCAATATTACATATATTTCTGTATCCAATAATTTACTTTCCCTAATATTATATGCATATGGTTCTAGGTCCAAAACAAATTTTCGTTACGAAAATGTATCGATATCCTTACGTTTAATATATTCACAAACCAAAAATTCAGATATCCATATAAATCATTTTCGTTCGCTCTTAAGAATATCTTGAATGAAGTATTATAAAAATGAACAAAATAAATAACACGATTCTGTCTCTAAATTTCTGGTAATCTACGGCAAATAATATGAATATTATGAAAGCAATTATCATTATATTTGTGTTACATTGCATAATATTGTATCATATGTCGCATTATATCATATCATCAATCTACAGTACTATAAATTGATATAAGATAAATTGAAGGGAAAAAAAATTGATTGTATATTTTAGAGAGACATCTCAACACGTTGGCTTTCATATAATATTATTTTCAGTCTTGTTTTTAAACATATAAATAAACATATAAAGTCTTTCTGGTGTCTATCCATAGCAGATGCTTTGTCAGGACACTCTATATTACGATTATATATCTTTCTCATCTTTTTATCAAGAGATATTCATTCAAAATCAGGGCGCGAATACGTAATTTCCTTTTTTAACGATAAATTTCAATAACATTCCTAAAACCTGTTTCCAATCTATAGTCATGCTACACGCAGTTAGCAAGACGAATTTGGCAAGTTGAAATGCTTGCTGTTTATCCTAATAGCAACTGTAAATTTTTTTTATCCTTAAATACATACAAATAAAAAATTTATGTACACGTTTTGCACAGAGAATGCTTTGTTCAATTGCTAGCTCAAAATAAAAGAAAGTCACAACCTACACACATATGTTCACTACATTTCCATGAAAACTTCGAATGATTATTAAGTTACTCTATCCATAACTACATGTTATACATATAATTAGTGTAACATCGAGAATCGATCGAATAATAAATAAAAGTAAACCTCTCTGTATAGAACATCACATACATTTATATCATAGCTGTATGTATACTAATTATTAGTACAGTATAAAAAAAATTAAAAAAAAATGAGTTGAACCAGCAAAGGTATAGTAAACTTGCTGTAGAATTAAAAAGAAACACATATTTGCTTTTATAAGAGAATCTGAGGACACGATCTTACATGTTTATTAAATTGTAAGAGAGTAACCAGTATTTGGTACCTATCATATCTAATCCATGCAATTTCAATCTCAACATCGAATTCAAGACACAGAACGAATACCAACGACATATTTATAACAATCAATCTTTTAAATATGTTTCCACACTAGTATTTTAGTAATTGCTCTGTTTCCCAATTTAACAGATGTCCTTATTACTCGTGTTGTGTTTTTAACAGTGTATTAAAATCAATATGATACATTGTAAACCGTTTGCGTTGTTCATCATGTGTGAAATCGTACTCTGCATTGTAGCCTTAAAAAACTCATGTGTAGAAAAAAAAGTTACTTACATTAAATGACATTCATAAAAATAAGGACGTTATGATAAGTGAGAATGGGATGATTCTACAAAGTAGCTCCTCCCATAAGATGTAACATACTCAAACCCGTGACTGTTGTCAAACTTCCATATGTTTGGAAGGTTGTTGAGATATGAATGGTTCGCTCCACATTCGACGTAGATCGCCCTGTAAACATTACATTCATTATAGTTGAAACATTTACGCATCCACAATGTACATTAAAAATATTAAGTAATACCTTCAAATATGCCATCGTCAGTAACGGCAATAAAGTGAAGGGCACAAGGTACAATAAGGCAGGTTGCGCAGCTTTGAAGACTTCAGAGCTCACAGTAGCGGTTAGTAAACCAAGAAAATAACCGATGAGGGAACAATGGAAATAACTAATACGGTTGAAATGACGCGGGGGTGGAACTCCTGTTTCACAACCACCGGGCAACAATTGAGTCTTTTTGTATGCGTCGTACCGTAAAACAAAGCAAAGCAACAGGCCAGGCATAACGATATCTCCGAGGCCTAGCATTGAGAAATGCCCTGCATGGTGCATTGACGGAAACACTAATTTTCCAGGCAGAGGAAGCTTCGGCGCTTCTCTTGCTACACCACTTAAGTGCAATTTTCTAGCCACAAGATTTACTGGATTATCTGCTGTTCGCGTTGCTACCTGTTAATGATACATAAAAATGTTTGATTAGGATAATCTAATCTAAACTATTTTTAAAATTGCAATAATTCTGTCAGACTTTACCTTAACCATTACGTTTGTGCTGAATATGTAGGATGAAAAGAAAACCCAGAAGACGTCATAAATAAGTAATCCAGTTAACAGTATAGTGGATACCTTCAGACTAGGTAACCGAATGAATGCAATGAATGCAACACAAAGTCCCATACCCATGGCGTCCATGAGTAACCAATGCCCAGTCAATACCCAGATGCATACTATACTCACGCTCAATGAAAATGAAAGTAATTCTGCACCAGTAAACCTTCCACAGACGCCAAATGATATTTTATTACCATCTGAACATGGTCTAATGATATATTGACACATAGGCAACAGAAGAAATGCCAATGCAACTGTAGCTATAACTGTAAAATAAATATTATTCATTTCGTAGCATTCCTAATTGACTAATGATAATGATAATTGTAGACAACAGAATTCTGTAACTTACTGGCTGTACAGATTGCCACGAGCATCTGCATGCTGTCGAAAAAGAAAAACATGACGAGTAGAGAAACGGAAGCACCAAGAGGTAGACAGAGAGCATGCATTGTGTTTAATGTTTGGATTCTTGCACCAGCACCATCGGCACTTGTTGAGCTCAGAATAGTACTCAGAATTCCTTTTCTTTTAACACATTCTTTTTCTTTTTCTCTTTCTCTAGCTTCCTGTTCCATGTTTAGAGATCGGAAACTGCCATAGACTATCAATAAAATGGATATTAGGAAAGTGGATATTCTAGATGAATCCATTATGGTATAAGCCCTAAAATGCAGATTAATTGTTGAACGCCAATATTAACTTCGCTTAAAAGCTATATAGCTTATGTGACGATCAATTCTTAAGTAATGTTAATTGTAAGACTGACCACTGATAGTCAACTTGGTACATGGCCATCTTTAAAAATGCTTGGCCAAAGCATAAAATGTTATGCTAGGACACCTTGTGACATTTAAGTGTCCTATCCAAAAGTGCTCTCTGTTTGCACTAACCTACATCAGAGATCATCTGTAAAATCAATTTGTTAATATCAGTTCCATGAAAACTCTGAACATAAAAGCATAAAGTGATATTGTACCTGAAATGCTGCACATTCAGCATTGTCAAAGAAATTAGGCCTTGTACAACCTCGGTCACCCCCTTTGAATAATAGAACAGAAACGTGATATCAAGAACAATAAAACGAACGATGCAAATTACCATCGAAAAATTTGCATGAGGAAACGTAGTTCACTCATCCAAACAGGGAATGCAAAAAAATAGCAATACTCCAACATGTCAATGAGTATCAAAAGAGTTGTATAATTAACACGGCAGTATTTTTGTCGCAACACGAATGAATCGGAACTGTTTGTATGCGCCAGTAAAAATTTCGAAGAGCTTTATGTACAGAAGACACTTTCATACGGTCACTTTCAAACTTTCGCTAGAGTATCGCGTTTGTTAACCAAACGGAGCACGAGTGCGACGATGTTACACACAATTCCTAGTCTACAACGTATCGAAGCTAATGGCAAGATTGTTGTAATCTTCGTTTCGTTTAGGTAAATATGCCGTAAATGAATAGGCAAATGTTAGAAGGTATGGAAAATTATTTGTAAAACATAGACGTTCACCATTTTGGTAAACAGAGGGGTCACGTGACCAGCAGTGGCCCCAAGAGGTTGCTACTCCCTTACCCCAGATTACGTTTCGATGTGATATTTTCCAGATCCAGGCATCTCACCTGGGCGGTCCGAAGCCTGGCCCTTTCGTAGGTTCTCTCATCACTTCATGTATATGCTAGACGGTTCACGCGATAACAAGGAAATTGCAATAGAATACGAAAACAAAGTGAAAAATGTATTAGCGCGCGATCGGTCAACTACCACAGTTAACTATACACTATACAGGTCAACTACTGCTTGACAGGCGCAGACCTGCTTCAAGCTTTTCTACTGGGTGTTCGAAATGCTTTAATTTCAACGAAATAACGTTACACATTAGGTAATCGTAGAATCTATAGGCAAGAACATATTAATAGTCGTAGATTGGAGGTAATGACGTATACGAGATGTAGCTGTGTATGTTATGCAACAATTTTCAGGTGAACATAAAAAATATATTGAATATATTATTGCTTCAACATTTAGCATCAACATTAGATCNATTGTTGTAATCTTCGTTTCGTTTAGGTAAATATGCCGTAAATGAATAGGCAAATGTTAGAAGGTATGGAAAATTATTTGTAAAACATAGACGTTCACCATTTTGGTAAACAGAGGGGTCACGTGACCAGCAGTGGCCCCAAGAGGTTGCTACTCCCTTACCCCAGATTACGTTTCGATGTGATATTTTCCAGATCCAGGCATCTCACCTGGGCGGTCCGAAGCCTGGCCCTTTCGTAGGTTCTCTCATCACTTCATGTATATGCTAGACGGTTCACGCGATAACAAGGAAATTGCAATAGAATACGAAAACAAAGTGAAAAATGTATTAGCGCGCGATCGGTCAACTACCACAGTTAACTATACACTATACAGGTCAACTACTGCTTGACAGGCGCAGACCTGCTTCAAGCTTTTCTACTGGGTGTTCGAAATGCTTTAATTTCAACGAAATAACGTTACACATTAGGTAATCGTAGAATCTATAGGCAAGAACATATTAATAGTCGTAGATTGGAGATAATGACGTATACGAGATGTAGCTGTGTATGTTATGCAACAATTTTCAGGTGAACATAAAAAATATATCGAATATATTATTGCTTCAACATTTAGCATCAACATTAAATGATTATTTAATACAATAACACAAAAGTCGCACTTCATTACATAATACTTATTATATACATTGTCTTTACGTAATGTAAGAATATATGTAAATTTGCATTGTTCATAATTTATGATACACAATTTCTTATACTTGTGGACAGTATCATAAGGAAAAGAGTAGGGATATCGTTTATTAATTGGTTTATTATATTAATGTGTAACAATATTGTATTTTTCATATATTATCCAAAAGAAATAAACTAGACACAACATAGATCGAAGAAACTAAAAGTCTTATAATTATATTCGTATATGTATGTACTGGGCATAAGTAATATACAATTGTATGCGCACGTAATGTAGTCGATCTCAAGATTTACATTTCTTTGTTTTACATTCTCACGTTAGAGTACTGACGTAAAGTGAGACTACATATAGTTATTAATATATCATGATGTATAACAGTTAACTGTACGACAATAGAATAAAGGGGCTTATTGCTAGTATTGAAGTACTCACTTCTTACGTTGTCCAATCTGCTCAGATAAATTAAAAGCTTAGTTTCGTTGGAGATAATGGTCAGTATCAAGCATCTAATCAAAGTGTGTATACCGAGTGCTTCCACATGACATTTCTCTCAACTGTAACTACATACATTTATTCGAGCAGACTGCATATATATTTTTCTAAATGACCGAACGAGCGTATTTTCGTTGGCGTTTTCGTTTCAAGAAGTACGTAAAAAAGAAGGGAATATTCGTTCATTCCTGCCGCGTAACAAATTCATCTACATAACATTAATCGTGCATTTATATTGTTCCACGTTTGAGACTGGTGCGATTCGCGATGTATATGATACGTATACATATATGCCAAATTATGTCATGTGTAGATTTATTTTTCTATATGTAGTACATATGTAAAATCGATGGGAAAACGTCAAGGATGACAGTAGCTCCGTATGATATCATTTACTTTTACAGAAGCTAGTAAGTTTTTATTGATTTAAATCATAATTGGATAATTTAAACAATACAAATACTTGCATATAGCATAATATGTCCTGCTTTATACAAAAAGATCATTCAGATCATTTGTACTTTAAGTTATCATATANTCCTGCCGCGTAACAAATTCATCTACATAACATTAATCGTGCATTTATATGTTCCACGTTTGAGACTGGTGCGATTCGCGATGTATATGATACGTATACATATATGCCAAATTATGTCATGTGTAGATTTACNACGTATACGAGATGTAGCTGTGTATGTTATGCAACAATTTTCAGGTGAACATAAAAAATATATCGAATATATTATTGCTTCAACATTTAGCATCAACATTAAATGATTATTTAATACAATAACACAAAAGTCGCACTTCATTACATAATACTTATTATATACATTGTCTTTACGTAATGTAAGAATATATGTAAATTTGCATTGTTCATAATTTATGATACACAATTTCTTATACTTGTGGACAGTATCATAAGGAAAAGAGTAGGGATATCGTTTATTAATTGGTTTATTATATTAATGTGTAACAATATTGTATTTTTCATATATTATCCAAAAGAAATAAACTAGACACAACATAGATCGAAGAAACTAAAAGTCTTATAATTATATTCGTATATGTATGTACTGGGCATAAGTAATATACAATTGTATGCGCACGTAATGTAGTCGATCTCAAGATTTACATTTCTTTGTTTTACATTCTCACGTTAGAGTACTGACGTAAAGTGAGACTACATATAGTTATTAATATATCATGATGTATAACAGTTAACTGTACGACAATAGAATAAAGGGGCTTATTGCTAGTATTGAAGTACTCACTTCTTACGTTGTCCAATCTGCTCAGATAAATTAAAAGCTTAGTTTCGTTGGAGATAATGGTCAGTATCAAGCATCTAATCAAAGTGTGTATACCGAGTGCTTCCACATGACATTTCTCTCAACTGTAACTACATACATTTATTCGAGCAGACTGCATATATATTTTTCTAAATGACCGAACGAGCGTATTTTCGTTGGCGTTTTCGTTTCAAGAAGTACGTAAAAAAGAAGGGAATATTCGTTCATTCCTGCCGCGTAACAAATTCATCTACATAACATTAATCGTGCATTTATATTGTTCCACGTTTGAGACTGGTGCGATTCGCGATGTATATGATACGTATACATATATGCCAAATTATGTCATGTGTAGATTTATTTTTCTATATGTAGTACATATGTAAAATCGATGGGAAAACGTCAAGGATGACAGTAGCTCCGTATGATATCATTTACTTTTACAGAAGCTAGTAAGTTTTTATTGATTTAAATCATAATTGGATAATTTAAACAATACAAATACTTGCATATAGCATAATATGTCCTGCTTTATACAAAAAGATCATTCAGATCATTTGTACTTTAAGTTATCATATAAAAATATTATCGTTAAAGACACTGGTTATTCTTTCATTCTTTCTGTCATATCACTTCTTTCATTGTAAGAATAGGGAGTGATAAAATGAGTCAGTGATTGAGAGGGAGAGGGAGAGAGACAGAGATAGTGGGAGAAGAACTATTAGAAAGAGAAAACGTTAAGAAATCTGCAAAATCACAGATTACCCATAATCAAATTTGCATGTGTTCGTATATACACAAATACAAAAGTACTATAAAGGTGACTTGGGAATAAAGGTTAGGCGAACGTCACCGACGAACGTGGCAGCCCGTGCAAAACGTGGATCCATATTGTTTTCAAATAATATTGTCACACCGTGCTCTTGAATGCGCGGTCCTTCGAGTCTGTTCGTATCGCTGCTGGTGTACTACAAAATTACGAACTAACAAAACTAGTGTGTATAAGTAAAATTTTCGATCTCAGAGCGCAGAGCGCACAGTCTGTGGACTAGACTAGACGGAATAATCAAAATGGTGGCCGTGCGACTCGGGTGATGTGTACGCAGATATTGGAATACATTATAATTTCAGGAGAAACGCGTGTGAACACGCAACCCGCATTAAAATGGGCGACGTGAAGGCTCAGCATGGCACGCAGGAGATGAAAGGCTGGCTGTTTAAATGGACTAATTATTTAAAAGGTTATCAACGAAGATGGTTCGTCCTGTCAAATGGCCTACTGTCGTATTACAGGTAGTTTCCTACGTGTCAGTATTTTCGTTTTAGTTACTTTACTTTTTTTAATCGTGCATAAAGTCACACTAGAAACCGATACGATTAGTATTCGTGATGCGGACTTATTTACCGGTCTCTTGTCCCGTACTCTTCCTGTTTTTCAACAATTTATTGTAAAGGAAAGTCCGTTCAAATATAATACGAAGCTGTTTCGTGTTTTTAATTGTCACACACATCGTTATACTTAAAGTACATCCTTATTTTCCTGCAAGAAATGACACGTCAGTTTTAGTGTCATAAAGTATAAGTTTAGAAATAATTATAGTTAGCTGTATGTATAACTTTGCTTCTCCATCTGTTAAATGGATATACATAGTCACATCAAATCCAATTTATAACTTCGTACATATGGTTCAATAAAAACTAAGGTAAAATTACTTCAAGACTTTATTATATTAATGTTCACTGTACAATTATAGTGTTGATTCCTAACAGAGTGATTCAGTACATCAGATTTTACCTTGAACAATGTATATTACAAGTGTCAACATTACTCTTAGTCGTCTAAACATTAATTGTACAATAATGATGTGTTATACACAGGAGGTACGAGGAACAGCTTTGAATTATGCATTTAATATAGTATTGAATCATGCTTCTGATTCTGTCGGTGCTATAAAAATTTAGTATTAAAAGCACAATAAACAAAGTACAGTACTAAACATTTAACATTTTGAAGTTGCATGTATATAGGCAATCAGTGCAGGCTCAGTTATGAATATCATCTTTACGGTTTATCCAAGTATATATTTAACCGATTGTAATCACAGTTGTTTCCAAAACTCATATTCTACATGTTCCATACTTATACATTTTAGTTTGAGTAACATCCTGAGCATGTACATGCCGCAGGACGTATTGAAACTTTTATACAATGGAAATATTCAAAGATCACAAGGACTGCGTATTTTGTGTACATATACTTGCTTCTACATTTATCACACGCATCAGAGAAAATTTATTGCATATTTGACTTCTACTCTTCTTTTCTCCCAGTATATTTAGCGAAGTTTTACGTTCGTTTATTTCGTTCACTTTTCATTCACACTAGTTTCTCCGGGAATGTTACAAGGCAACGATGTTTTGTTTCTTCATTATTGTTTGCGTACAGTAACGATTTGAACAATTTTTAATCGTNAACTAAGGTAAAATTACTTCAAGACTTTATTATATTAATGTTCACTGTACAATTATAGTGTTGATTCCTAACAGAGTGATTCAGTACATCAGATTTTACCTTGAACAATGTATATTACAAGTGTCAACATTACTCTTAGTCGTCTAAACATTAATTGTACAATAATGATGTGTTATACACAGGAGGTACGAGGAACAGCTTTGAATTATGCATTTAATATAGTATTGAATCATGCTTCTGATTCTGTCGGTGCTATAAAAATTTAGTATTAAAAGCACAATAAACAAAGTACAGTACTAAACATTTAACATTTTGAAGTTGCATGTATATAGGCAATCAGTGCAGGCTCAGTTATGAATATCATCTTTACGGTTTATCCAAGTATATATTTAACCGATTGTAATCACAGTTGTTTCCAAAACTCATATTCTACATGTTCCATACTTATACATTTTAGTTTGAGTAACATCCTGAGCATGTACATGCCGCAGGACGTATTGAAACTTTTATACAATGGAAATATTCAAAGATCACAAGGACTGCGTATTTTGTGTACATATACTTGCTTCTACATTTATCACACGCATTGGAGAAAATTTATTGCATATTTGACTTCTACTCTTCTTTTCTCCCAGTATATTTAGCGAAGTTTTACGTTCGTTTATTTCGTTCACTTTTCACTCACACTAGTTTCCCCGGGAATGTTACAAGGCAACGATGTTTTGTTTCTTCATTATTGTTTGCGTACAGTAACGATTTGAACAATTTTTAATCGCGCGCGCGCGTGATTAAAGTTCGCTCTCATATTTACTGATCGTGGATACAGGTACGACGAGTGTAAACGTGTATATACCTAAAATGTACATTGTTCTTTATATTTAGAACGTCCGCGTTCCCTGACAAAATGCAACGCCTAAGTCTTCTTTTAATTTTCCGCTTGGCACAGTTGTGTGACTTGAGTTTGCAATGCCTTTCTAAATAGCAACAGCAGACTATGTCCTGCAACTTTATTTTTTCACGAATCCTAATTATTTACATATCGATTACACACCGCACGAAGTGTGCACACGCAACGCACGAACGTGATATTGTATATAAAGTAAATTGGCAAATAAGTAGGAAAGGAGAAATAGGAAAAAAGGACGGAAATGTAAAATGATATACTATATGTATAGTACATCCGAATGGCGAACGATTCGTAGGAATCCGCGTGAGATAAAAATATAAAACGGTGACAGAGGGATACTTTCTTGAGACAGTTAAAAAAAAATACCGCTTTGATACAATATTACACAATGTGAACGGGGCCTATTTGTTTTATGGACTGTTTAGGGCTGAACCAACAGGGGGGCCAAAGATATCAACACGACGCAAGCGGAAGGCTGGCAGAGCCTCCGAGTAAGTAAAATTATCGAAAAAGCCGAAATATCCTGACTCTTCTTTGAATTGAACTATTAAAACAGATAAAGACGATGGAGTTTCATTCTCATTTCATTATACAGTCCTTACCATATTATGTATATATATATTTTATACGTATATATATAGATCTACGTATCATTAATACAATATTATTAGTCTTCTTAATAATTTTACATACTTTGCTTCCTATATATTCACTTCTTACATTCGCCAGTGATATAACTTACGGTATAATAAAATTCTTTTCACCTCAATCCTTTTGTTAATATTTTCTTTTGAGATTAAATTTCAGTTATATTTCAAAAAAAGACATGGTAAAGTCATATATTTTTGTGTTCTTGTGTGCGTACATACATATATTTATTGCGATATAAAGTATACACTGCTTCAGTTTGTTAATATAATACGTAGTTAAAATTACGTTCAGGAAATATTCTGAAGGTCTTCATGGAGCGTTTAAAGCTTTCGTTGAATTGTTGGGAACATTCCAAGAAATAATTCTGGAACATATAGATCAGCTGGTATCAGCGAGTACCAACGATTTTAATTGTTCAATATTTGGGGGGAACGTTAAGGTGCATTCATTATAATGAATTTATTTTCTCTTGTTGAAAATTATTATTAGAACGATGTTAGACCTTCTAGGATATATCGCACGGCAGATATTTTACTTCGTGTGGAAATGTTACGTTTACCAAAATCGTTTCATTCGCTCATTTACTCGTTAGTCGTCACGTCTAAAACAATGTGCAGCAGAACAAAAATAAGATTCACGCTTTCTGTTCAGTTCTAATTAGTTCCGTTTTTTCGTGTCTTATAAATGTCTTATTTGTATCCGCAATTATGTTTGAACGTCTTACACTCTATCCATCATCCCTGTTCTCCAATACCCCCAATGGATATTTACAGTTGATATAAAATTTAACTGTTTATATATACTTCTTATATACATGTCACACACGAATTGAACACTCGTTTTAGATATATTATATACATACTTATATTTCGCAGTAGAAAATATATTAAGAATANATACCCCCAATGGATATTTACAGTTGATATAAAATTTAACTGTTTATATACACTTCTTATATACATGTCACACACGAATTGAACACTCGTTTTAGATATATTATATACATACTTATATTTCGCAGTAGAAAATATATTAAGAATTTGTCTCGGGTAATTCCAAGTAATTTTTCTAACTGAAAACTTAGCGTCACGATACCTGTGATCTATGCGGACAATATGCAATAATAATTTCTGAACGCGTTAACATGGCTATGGTTACTCGTGTATGAAGTCTCAATCCCTTGCGTGTTAGATCTAATTCCACGGACCCTAAAGTATATACACAACTGAATCCGCGAGCTAGATATCCGTTCCTCTTCTTTCAATCATCGGCCTAAAAATTTCGAACATTGTACATACATATTCTTTTGTTTTCTTTTATTTTCACTTACCGTGATATGCTAGTTTGGGTTTCTCTCTTTGATTGAGCTGCGTGTAGGGAAGTATAGTGGCGTGCAATCAAAGAGATGGTAATGGGACTGCTTGGAAAGGAGTAACCGAACCTGCTAATTTTCACACGAACTTCGTTTCCTGCGCTCTCAATGCATTTACACCAGGGTGTCACAGATTAACGCAGACTGTCGTGTGTTCGTTCATCCAGTTCTCTACACATGTATGGCATACATGTTATATTATTACAGTGTAATTTCTGTCAAGTCTTATCCACCAGTCAGTTTCAAGTCTTTACGTGTAACAGTAGTAGTACAGTTTTTCTTCGTAAAGACGTTGCTCTCAAATTCGTATACTTGAACTTTGGAACATGTTTTTTTTTGTATCTGAGTTGTCTCTTCGTTTTAAATCAGGCTAATTACAAGATGTTCAGATANATTACAGTGTAATTTCTGTCAAGTCTTATCCACCAGTCAGTTTCAAGTCTCTACGTGTAACAGTAGTAGTACAGTTTTTCTTCGTAAAGACGTTGCTCTCAAATTCGTATACTTGAACTTTGGAACATGTTTTTTTGTATCTGAGTTGTCTCTTCGTTTTAAATCAGGCTAATTACAAGATGTTCAGATGCTCAATCAAGTGTTACAAGGCATTCAGAAATTTCGGCTTGGATAAACCTCGGATACAGCAAGCGACTCACGTCTGTCTTTCTCTGTGTCATTCGACTTTCCATTGGGCAAAGAATTTGCTCGAGGAACTGTCCGTTATTTCTCTTCTTTGTTTAGAAACCCCTCGGAGATGTCGCATACATGCCGCGGCACAATATCCTTACACGGGGCCTTAATACACACCGTAGACGCTTGCACTTTCGTTGTGAGCAACGGTGGCACGCAAACCTTCCATATCAAGGCGGCGACGGAGGTTGAGCGTCAGCAATGGGTCACGGCCCTTGAATTGGCGAAGGCCAAGGCCATCCAGGCCATGGAATCTGGTCTGTATTTATCAAATAATAATCATTTATTTTATGTCTCCAATTGACATGTTGCAGAGAAAGAATTAGTTATATCAGCTATGGGGTTGACTAGATTATAAAGAAAAAGAGTAGAAATCGTGTAGTTGATTACATGTATTCTTCTAAGTAAGAATCAATTGCTATCTTGAACTAATGGACCTCTTAACTGTTTGCAAGTAGTATAAGATAGCATTAAAGGCAATTGTCCAGACTATAGCAACTCTTATCACATGTACCATTTAGAGGCGGTACATTTTTTCACGCACCACTAAATGAATGATAATTTCAGCGACAATTAAATAATAACGGTAGATCTCGATCATATATCAAACAAAATTAGTGCAGTTAATGAAGCTTGGATTGACTTGTTGGGCTCTAAAATACATTAAACCCAAGATTAAAAAATTAGATATTTATAATTTTTTAAATTCTTTCCTCATATATTTGTCTTTTCAAATAATCATCAAATTTTTTTCGTCTGTTGTGTTTCTTATGTTCGTATGTCAATTGTATCGATAAAAGATAATGCAGCTGCAAGTCGAACTGATAAGCCAAATAATGAAAAAGAGAACACAATCTACTGTGAACGATTTGGCCTACATACATTTGTCACGTTTTATTTTACTGTCGATGATTATTGCGGCAGTAGTCTAATCGAATATTTATAGCTGAATACTGGACACATATTTGTTATCTCCAGTCCATAAATCACAGGATTGTGAACAAATTGAGTCACCGATTTAATTAAACATATTCTTGTATCATCATACAAATTTGAGCGATACTGTTATATTATCTTTTGTCTTGAGTTTCAAGGAGATAAAGAATATATGCTTTGTTACAGTTAGCAGTACGTAGATTGATAACGTGGAAAAGAAATTTTAAGACGGCTACGTTACGTGATGTGAAATTTGTTTCAGTAGAAGAGGAAGAAGAATACGGAATACGGCAAGATAATGACAATCAGAAACCAGAACAGGTTACCGTAAAAGACCTGACACAGCGTTTAGAAGACTTACAAGCCTGTCACGATTTACTATTAAAGAAGGGGGGCATCCTTCATCGAACTTTAAACGAGCTCGAGGCGTTGGAACCTCCATTGCCTGAATTAGCTGCAAAAGTAAAGACAGTCAACGAACGAGCCACTCTCTTTCGCATGGCTGCTAGTGCCATGGTCACTGTAAGTTGAAGATCATGATGCTAATATATGAAATACGAAAAATTTTAACCAAATGATATGCGAAATTAACTCGTTCCTTGCATATGCAAATCACAATATTTTCTCGCCAAATTATTGTTTTACTCAAAATATATACTTAGAAAGACTGTTATTAATTATAATTTGATTATTCTATCTCTGTTAATGTTTGAGATAATAAAATCTAGAAATTAACCATTTTATATATCTGCAACAGAGAGCAAATTTGAGTTGGTACTAAATCAATGTCGGTTGACGTCGATAGATGTCATCAATTNTTAACTCGTTCCTTGCATATGCAAATCACAATATTTTCTCGCCAAATTATCGTTTTACTCAAAATATATACTTAGAAAGACTGTTATTAATTATAATTTGATTATTCTATCTCTGTTAATGTTTAAGATAATAAAATCTAGAAATTAACCATTTTATATATCTGCAACAGAGAGCAAATTTGAGTTGGTACTAAATCAATATCGGTTGACGTCGATAAATGTCATCAATCATATGGAAACAGGATGAATTGTGATTTCAGGCTAGCACTGATTACCTTCAACTAGCGCAGCAACAGGAACCAAAGTGGAAGAAAATGCTGCAGCACGAGCGCGATCAAAAAGAACGAATAGAAAAAATGGTAGAGCAATTGGCTAGGCAGCACTCGCATTTGGAAGAGGCTGCGCAACACGCTCTACCTTCGGCGGGTACAGGAGGAGGGCACAGAGCTTCGCGTAAATTTAATCTATATATATATTTCTTTTTTGATATGATCAGTAGTGCTGTACTTGTTGTTTCTACACTGCCATCCGCGCCGTTGCATATAGCTAAGGAAAATGAACTTTATGAACTGACTATTTGTTTATTGTCCAAGTTGCATTTATGCTTTCACCTTTGTATATATTGTCCGCAGCACACAATGTCCTGATTGTGCTCTGTGTAAGCTTCTTTAACTTTGTAATACTGACTGAGATACTAATAGAAATGTATGTTAAATACATACATGTCACACGTCGTGCATATGTTCGTTGTTTAGTTGACTGACAATATTTATTGGCCGAAAGATGCTGTATTCATCGGACGATAATGCACAGCTGTATATCTGCTCACTTTTACTGCTTGTTTAACAATACGCGTGTTACACGGAACGTGGATTTGAACACTTGCGCTTTCGCGTATTTTGCCGCTTTGCAATGAGATGGGGCTCGCGGAGTTTGTCAGCTGACTCGAATGGCGTCATGACTTGCGTAGCTTCAGGTCTATGCATGCAAAACGTATAATTATGTAGGTATTCCACAGGAATGTATAGAGTATGTATATGTGTATGTAGGTGACACGCACATACACAATATGTATATAGATATAGACGTGCATGCATATATACACGCGCACGGGTGTGCTTTCATTTCTCCCAAGTTTGGTGCTTAATCAGACTCAGATGGCCTTGTAAATTTCCTCCTTCCGCACGGGTCTTCCATTTGACAGTTCTTTTCCGCGATTCCACAGTTAAATTCGATGTGTAAAACCTCGGGTCGAGTGACGAAACTTATCTCGCTTTTTGTAGTTTCTTGAGAGGATCAGTGAAGAGATGTTAAACCGATAAATAAAAGCGGGGCAAAGGGGAAGGGTTCATAACGGTCCGCAGCTTCAACGGAGTTTATGTAGTAAGGGACGGGCAGATGAGAGCGGTTAGCCGATCTCCACGTAGCATAACCTAATGCACGGTATATTGTGTGATTAAAGAAAAGGAAATATCACTGTGTACGAGCACATTTAGTGATTGATTATTTGTTGCTTTAATCAGTACTGCAGGTGTGGACCGTGATTTTGGGGGTTAGACGGTGGACAATTCAACTTAATGGCAGCAGTACAGTTGTTATACCATGATTCAATCGGTTAGAAAGGGGAGATGGTACAAATAATAAGGGGAAGGGTCGGCCGGATTAATACAAAGCGGAGGAGTTGAAGTGAAAAAAGATTTGTGCAGTGGCATATGCAGTTATATAGGTGTCAATTAAAAGTTCTTCTACACTTTGTGCCGTCTATCTACATCTTCGATTGGCGCGAAATACACGTTCCATTGCGTAACCTGCAGATGATAGCTTTCGCTGTATTTAGTATTGACGCATCCGCCTTTTATCTCCAATCTTAACGAGCAAAGTGGCCGATGACACGTGAAGGTTCTACATTTTGAATTTTTGAAACTTTGCCGTAAGATTGTAAATTGAATAGCTGTGTGTTTCATTGATCACCTAAATCTCATTTAGTTTCGCGCAATATATATATTTAGTCGTTTATTTAATTAAATGTTTGGCGAGGCTAAGCGGAATTTTGATTGCTTTTTGTAGATACGACAGTCACCACTTCCCCATCGGAAGACGAGGAAGATAATGCAGAATTTTATGATGCACAAGAATCTGATATTTTTACTTTAAGTATACCCGGTGTTTCAACTAACAATTCGAGAGACAGAACTGACTCGCAAGGTAGTGATGATGGTTCTAGTTCAGAAGGAGATCAGACGCCTTTGCCTCTATCAGACACGGCTACAGCAAATTCCTTTCGCATTGTGACCGACTCTACAGTAGCAACACCAACCACAGTTACAAACTCAGACAATCTGGACAATGTGAGTGATGTTTCCTTGATCAATCGATTATGCTACTTTTCCTTTTTATCTATTTCTTCATTCAATTACCAGACAAATTGGGAATCCAACAATGGCAGCAGTGGCACCAGGGTAGTTGATTCTAAACGAAAACGAAGAACTAGGGTACCTGAGAAACCAAATTATCAGTTAAACTTATGGAGTATAATGAAAAACTGCATTGGCAAAGATTTATCAAAAATTCCAATGCCTGTCAATTTTTCTGAACCACTTAGTATGCTTCAACGGCTTACAGAAGATTATGAATATGCAGATATCTTGGATAGGTACAGTTGATTCTTAGTTAATCATTAAATGATAAATATAGCTAAATAACATATTTGTTACAATTTACAGGGCAGCAGAGTGTAAAGATTTCTATGAACAGATGGCTTATGTAGCTGCATTTACTATATCTAGCTACTCCACAACTTCTTCCAGAACTGGCAAGCCTTTCAATCCTTTGTTAGGTGAAACGTACGAATGTGATCGTATTGATGACCTAGGATGGCGCGCGATTTCAGAGCAAGTGTCTCATCATCCTCCAATGTTAGCACAACATTGCGAGGGCCGAAAGTGGCGTTGTTGGCAAGAATTTACCATGGCATCAAAATTCCGCGGCAAATACCTTCAAGTACGTTTTAAAATGCACTTATGTTGTGTAATGTTGTAAATAAACGTGCGTAAACATTTAATCTTGTTATGACTCGTCGCAGGTAATACCATTAGGAACTGCTCACCTTGAAATAGACGGTGGTGAACATCACTATACGTGGCGGAAAGTCACGACCACTGTACACAATATAATAGTAGGAAAATTATGGGTGGATCAAAGCGGTGACACAGATATCGTGAACCACAAACAAGGTATCAAGTGCCATTTGAAGTATACGCCCTATTCATACTTTTCAAGGGACAGTCAGCGTAAAGTAAAAGGGGTAGTCATGAATTCAAATAATGAAGTTAAGTGGGTAGTGCAAGGTACATGGGATTCAAAGATAGAGATTGCTCCTGTGATCAGTACTTCTGGCACGCCAGATAATCCAGTATATAAAACAGGGCCTTACATACTCGCCTGGAAGCGTCGTATGCCAGCGTAAGCATTTATTAGATAAAAAACCATATTTTAGAAAATATATTCTTAAAAATTATATCTCTTTTCACGTTATAATGCTTTTGTATTGTAGTTCAGATAGTGAAAAGTATTACAATTTTACGGAACTAGCATGTCAACTTAACGAGCCCGAGGATGGGGTTGCTCCTACAGATTCTAGATTTAGGCCTGATCAACGATTAATGGAAAATGGACAGTGGGATGAAGCAAATGCAGAAAAACTCCGATTAGAAGAAAAACAAAGAGCTGTCCGACGTGCTCGGGAACACGAGGCTGAGAAATCGGCTACTCAAGGTACTTTTATATGTTTATGATTAATTGTGGGACAATTTCCCAGTTATTGAAATTGAGAAACTTAATTAGATAATTTTAATTCATGTCAGGTTTACCGTATGAAGTTTATGAGCCGTTATGGTTTAAAAAAGAGCAGGATCCATACACGGACAGTTTGTGCTACATATACGGTGGTGAATATTGGGAATGTAAGAGTAAAGGTGATTGGTCACGATGTCCGAACATATTTTAGTTCACTATACGATTATATCAATTAATATTGTGACCGCCAATATACAATGCAGAAATGTTTGGATTTGTTTAAAGTAAAGGTAGTAATTTTAGATATCACTTTCGCGAAGAACATGGCGTTTGAAACTAAAAGCAAAGATGCTGACGTGATAAAGTCGGGTTGTTAGGGAACATGGTTTAGTCATTAGTCACTACATCTTCCAATGAACTGGTCGAAGTTTGCATTCGGACACATAAAATGAGCGTTTTTGTAGTATACCATTTATCCCCATTGTCTTACATATCCTTCTGTTTGCATCTTCATCCATTTCATTTACCCACTTTTTTAAACAAGCGAGAGTATCATCATATACAATCCACATGGCCCAATTAACGCTTTGCATAAAGTTTTTTATGAACTTAAAAATTTTCTGTATTCGTTTTAGGTTCCGTTAACTAAGCTAGATATCTATGATAATACATTCATGAAAAATCCAGATACTATTGATAAGCAAATTCAATTCGCAAGAACTCTGTTAACTCAGTTTTTAACTGAAGTATAGCAATAAGATCGATGATTTTTATTACGAGAACATTAAGATATTAGAAACAAATATTAAAGACCGCAGTAACTGGAAGTTTAATTTGAACAATCGATACTGTTGCAGTATTTGTAGTTCGTTTTTAAATGAATTTAGATATGATTAAATTTCTTTTTTTAGATATGAATATTAAATTCCAGTCAAGACCGACTGTAACGGCAACTTCGGGAAATTACCAGAACTTTCTGATACATTGATAATTACAATTAATCATCGCGGAAAGTACTTACATAGATTATATAACGTATTTTCGATGCTTGACGCGATGCTGAGTATATAAAAATGAAAAAAAAAGAAATTCAGAAAAAAATGCTAAAAGAAAAATTGTAACGTATTACTAAAAGTAAATCAAATGAAGTAATCACGCTGGATGTGTCTAAAGAGCCTTATTGAATTATTTAAAGTATTAGATATTTGATAGGTGACTCGTTTTTACATATTGGTTATTTACATGCATGATGCGGCCAGACTGTTCACTCGACTGCCACGTCTTAACCCGTCTTTGTACGAAAATTGGATAAGAGGCGGCATTCGTTTACGTTGATACGACAATCTGTAACCGCTATGAGAGAAATGTTCCTGCGGATAAAGTGTTCGTAACAACGAGAGAATTCGATACACTGAGATCTCGTGTCGGGAGTCGCATTTGTACTATCGTTAAACGGCAAGATAAGCAAATAGTATAAATGGGGTACGCTTCCAAAATTTCTGCAATTTTTTTGTGCAGACGTAGATTTTTCGAATGTTCCACGAAATACGGGCTGGTTTTCTAACTAGCCTAATAACTATACACTCCGTCGAGCTAATGTTACAAAACATAATCAATATTATTGTGGAAAGTGTGTAAAAAGAATTTAACGATACATTGAGGGGCTCATAAGTTGTCCTAAGTTATTCCTTCTTCTTTTTTTAAAGAGAAAGGGGAACGCTTGTACTCGAAGCATGAACACCCATTAAAAATCCCTTTTCCGAACTACAGTACGTAGACACGCACACACGTTTAAACACAGGTGCAAGCGCGTGAATGATGCGTGCGTACATACGTATGTATGTATGCATGCCTGTATGTATGTATGTATGTATGCCCGTATGTACATATGATAATTAAAAGCCCATTGTATATCCTTCTTATGAGCACATCATACAATTGTTCCGTTCATAGTGTTTGTACATTGGCAAGTATTTGAGCTTGTATCGGGAATATATATTGAACGGAACATTTAGCTTGCAACCAATGTTTACAATGATTGTTATAATTAAGTATTTGGCTGTATTATAATTTTAATAGTTGATTATAATCGGATATATCTGTATACATATAAATACAAATTAACTATAAAATAAATAATTTAAAGAAAAAATAATAAGATGGATAGACCAGATGTTTGAATTATAATAGTGCTTGTACATTAGCTATTCGTGTGGAACGATACATATTATATTAAAAAATGAAAATGCTTCGCTACAAAATCGATCTTTGTAGCGTTCATGTGATTGCCTTTTTGGCGTATCTCCTACTGTAACACCCGTTGATCGCACAAATGGTGCAATTATTTATACGATAAATAACCGTAGTCTTTTGTTCCATGAAACAAATTGTATTGATTTATTGTATCAAATTAAAAATCATCTTGAACGGGTAACATCTATCTTTGAATATATCGTCAACTACCCAGTGAATGATCCATTTACTTATGTTGCAGGGATTCTTATTTTGATATTTCGCGCGGTGCCATGGAACACACTGGAACTTTTCTTTTGATTTTACATGCACCAATAATCTTATCTTTTCATTATATATATATATACATGCACGGGTCTATCGAATGAGTCAATGTTCGTCAAACATGAAAATCCTTCGGTATTAAAGTTCTTTATAAATCGAGACGAACATTAGAAGTAGAGAATATTTAATAAGAACGAGAACAACTGCGTCCATCAAAAATTTCTTCTATCGCTCCGCGTTTCTCTCAAACAAGTGATCGCGTCATTAATTTTATGACGTATAAACGAAATATATGCGAGACACACATTATGCATCGTAATTGAGAAGAAAAGAAGATGATGATACGGCGATATTTTCGTTGATAGTAGGTAATTTTATTGGATAGTCAGTGAATTTAACCGACATGCGCGCGACGTCGGTAACGGATGACGTCACGCGTAGTAATACATGTCTAAAGCGCATGGCGAGTGGAGCGTCTGCAGAGGCTGCGCGAAGTGGGAACTGCTTTCGATTGTTGGCGGGCGCCGCCATCTTGGTCAGTGAGCTTGCGAGTGGCTGTACGACGAGGTGTACGTATTTCGGTGAAACGAGTATTTCGTGCGATTTCCCTGGAACCCTTCGCCTACCCGTGAAATCCACGAGCATCCAAGATGTCGGAACGGGAGGACAACGTTTACAAAGCGAAACTGGCTGAGCAAGCGGAGCGCTATGACGGTGAGTGGATATTTTCCGGGGAAAGGACCCGGCCTGCGTCAAAATGAAATCCACGAAATCGGTACAAAGCACGGGTACGAGGAGAAAGGAGGTACCACCGCCCTCGTGGCGTTCCCTGTCGTTAGATCTCGTTGAATATAGCAAAAGTTCCTTTATAAACGTTAAACGGAATCGGGCCTGGTCAGATCTGTCAAAAGTCTGTGAAACGTCAAATATGATTAATCCGCATACGGCGGTGGCCGACTTGCCGGTTCGCGACCGGTATTCCTTTATCAAAGGGTGGGTTCGTTCTTAGCTTCTGTCACCGCTCCGCCGGGCTCTGTCATGATACATGAATTCTCCGGAGCCCTTGCTACGGACCATAACAAGGGGCGAAGGGCTCACGTTAAGAATTGTTTTGTCATCTCGAGCTCGGGCTAACGCCGAGACGACGTTGTTGAGCGTGTTATGCTCAGTATACTTTACGGGGACCTCGACAGATAACCGGATAAGTCGGTCCTTCACCGACGTGTGTGACGCATAGACGCGGCACGATACTTACCAATCGCTGCCGGGTTACTCTTTAGACACGTAGTAACGCATGTGCTGCTCGTGGCATTTGGCCTTGAAAGCAGAGAGAAATCATTTGGTCAATCTACAGACTGATCCACGGTAACGCTTTTGGAAAATTGCGTTACATTCTTTTCGTGGGTGCTTTCTCTCTGCATCCTT
This sequence comes from Ceratina japonica, assembly GCA_019453355.1. Classification (NCBI taxonomy): domain Eukaryota; kingdom Metazoa; phylum Arthropoda; class Insecta; order Hymenoptera; family Apidae; genus Ceratina; species Ceratina japonica. Next base: position 34,255 of record SMSR01015231.1, on the reverse strand, counting down.
CGTTGTGCCTTTTCAAGCAGTTTCCTTCTTCCTTATGCCGTGTCCGTTGCTTCACGATGTTGTTCGTACACAGAATTTTTTGTTTCGACTCCTGGTTATTAAAGTACCTCGCAGTGGAACAGTCGACGGTGGTAGGAAAAGCAGCCAGATCTCTTCGTTTCAAGAACCTCTCGTTTTACACTTCTCGCAGATATATTTCACGCTATGCTCTTTGTCTCATGGGATACAGTTATCAGGCTTGCGAATCAAATGAACGTGTTTGACATTTTCCGGAAACACTTACATATCTTCCTGTAGATTTCTCATAACCGTTCAGTGATTCATGTTGCTCGCAAACTAGTTCTGTTTAGTAACAGACTTATAGCTATTTCACAATATGTATTCACCGAATAGCGAGCTGTTATTTGAGAGTTTTTGCCAATTCAACAAACTTGGCCAAAGTCATATAATTTAATTTAAAAATACATAAATTTGTTTAGCATTTGGTCGAGTGAGAAACGATTGGAAATCTCATTTCTGAAATATCCGAGATAAGGGACAGAGGACCAGTACGGCGTACCAGTCGAAGATACACAATTTTTCTCTCCATTCTACGGAGCGGCTTTTCATAACTTCGTCATTTTTGTCACCCGCGTGGGCAACGTTAATCGAGACAGAGACATATTAAAGGGTGGAAATACATGCACACAGGAGTCTGCCGGGCTGAGATGGCCGCTAAGCGTGAAGAATGAGAGGGTAGAAGGGAGAGGGGTCGATGCGACTCTCCCGGGATACGGAGAAGGAAGGGCGGTGGGTAAATTTGAGGGTTGCGAGAGCAAGACACGAGACGGTTAGACGAAGAGCGGAAAGAGGGTAGAGAGACGGGCGGGCGAGATTACAAGCGGAGGGTGAGAACGGCAAGGGGTGAGATGAACAGTCGGAGTGGGGGAGAAGAGAGGCCGCACCAGAAGGAAAGTATTGATCTGTACTAGCTATCCCACGTTTCTGTACACCTCCGTCACCAGGTATACCGTGTTCACGGTAATTTTCACCGCCCGGAACCACCATGAACTTGAGCCTGATCTCTTCTCGTAAATGTCACCATGAAATGTTTGTTAATCCCATGCCGATACGATATTAAAGGGAAGCAGTACACGTTAATCCTTTCCACGAGGAGAATACATGCTTCGTGGGCATATTTGCGGAACGTCACCGGCCTCTAAATATATACCTGTATATCCCAAATGAAGGACTGTGACAAGACTACTTAAACAATTTTAAGTCCATGTCGTATAGAACAAAATTTGTCTAACTTTAAATTCTGAAACTACAAGATATACTATATAAAATCGTAATTTACAAATTGAGAGCGTAAATAATATATGCTACCGATTCTGTTTCGAGTACCTTGCATTGTTCCACTGATAGTAGCTGATTGCGTTAATGCTGTTCTTCGTCTCCCTTTTATTTCATGCCCCTTTAATATCTTTTGCGTCCGTTTATCGATCCAATCAGGATGCCACAGATTTTGAAATCGTCTATAAGTAGAGCGTTACAATCCACAGACATGTACATGCATTTTTTTAACTGAACTTAGTAAAAAAGTTCGTATCCATTTATCAGTTCAATGAAGATATCCCAAATTTGATGTATCCGAGGCAAAGTAATATATCAGCATGCATATTAGTTTTACTGTATTGATTTCTTGTGGCGAACATGACGGAATACGTCAACGATTTGTTAATCAGATCTTTTGCGGCTCAGGAAAGCAGTAGAATCCAGATGAAAGCACGCGATTGATATCATTGTTCTCAGACGTTGTACAACTATTGATGATAAATACACAGTAGTAACCAACCTTCTCGCAAAGTTCAAGGGGCATTAGGTTAATATATGCCTGTATGCCGGTCTTCCTCGCGCAGAGCCTCTCTAACATCCCAGATGAACCTAATAATATATCCGTACACATATGCACACGGGTCACCTATGTATTAATAATCAATAGATCATTTCCGATTCATTACTTTGCCATGATTGCGTGTAATATACCACGGGAAATTCGAAACCTCCATCAGAACGGTACGATATACACTTTCGCTTTAATTTTCATTTCCTTTGAAATTTCCTCATATTTTTTCTTTTGTAATTTCGTGCTCGTTGGAATAGGTTTTATTTATTTAATATTAAGTGATTTTCAATGTAATGGCACGTTCATCGACGGCGATGATCTCGCCGTTGTCATTTTGCAGAGATGGTCGAGGCGATGAAGAAAGTCGCCTCGCTGGATGTGGAACTTACCGTCGAGGAAAGGAATCTACTCTCTGTCGCCTACAAAAATGTGATCGGAGCGAGGAGGGCCTCCTGGAGAATTATCTCAAACATCGAACAAAAGGAAGAGAACAAGGGTGCCGAGAGGAAGTTAGAGATGATCCGCCAGTACCGATCTCAGGTTGAGAAGGAGTTGAAAGACATCTGTGCTGATATTCTGGGAGTTTTAGACAAACATCTGATTCCGTGCGCGTCCACCGGCGAATCGAAAGTCTTCTATTACAAAATGTAAGGATCTTCATCAATCTTTTATCATATTTATATTCATTCTTGGGTATATTGTAATATAATGTTAGCGATTTCCGAAACTCTTCTTAAAATAGCATTTGTTTTTGACTGCAAGGTACGACAGTTTAGATTTAAAGGTGATCAGTAGCACGGAAGAATGTTCCGTTTCGGTCACTGATTTTCGAGGTACCTATATTGTTTTCTAAAACTTTCAGTCGTCTGCATCCATGATTCACACGAGTAACTTGCAGATAATTTTTCGAGACCTCATACGTGTTGGCAATTTATTAGATTTAACGTTATAACGGATTAATATATTAAATTTGGTATAAAACAAAAAAAATGTTTAATATTTCGTAGTTTAATCCAACGGTTTTATGTGTTATTGCAGGAAGGGTGATTACCACCGCTACCTTGCCGAATTCGCCGTCGGTAACGACAGGAAGGAAGCCGCGGAGAACTCTTTGGTTGCCTACAAAGCGGCGAGCGATACTGCGATGACGGACCTGCCACCAACTCATCCCATACGTCTAGGATTGGCGCTCAACTTTTCCGTGTTCTATTATGAAATCCTCAATAGCCCCGACAGAGCGTGCCGTCTAGCAAAGGCAGCCTTTGATGACGCGATCGCGGAATTAGACACCTTGTCCGAAGAGAGTTATAAAGATTCTACCTTAATTATGCAACTTCTTAGGGACAATCTCACCCTTTGGACGTCGGATATGCAAGGAGACGGTTAGTATACGGGTCTTCCTCGTGGCAAACAGCCGCGTTTAAAAACTTTGTTGCCGATACTAGGTCGTAGAGGTGACGTTGCTTTCGCGATCAATAGTATGTGTTGTAGCGCTATGATAAAATCTTCTCGTTAAATCAGATTTTTTTCACTCGACCGAGATAAAATCGTGTAGTAGAGTGCGATAATGTTTTTGTGAATGGTGTAGCTCTGAAAGAATTTTTACACGTGTACACGGACGAGAAATGATTAGCTTGTAATTTAGAGTTCGAAGCTGATCGTGAACACGAGGCTGCGGCCGTTTCCACCAATGCATGAACTCAGGCACGTCCTCTCCGATAAGCTCTTACACCATAAGTCATCCGGTGAGCAACTCCATCCATCTCTGTCCTTTTCCCTTTAAGATTTCATCCTGATATTTTGATACACTTCGGGTGATACACGTAACTTTTCCTTCACAATAGCCCTCGACCTTATTCGTTGATCATATCGCGGCACTTTATCGTGTTACGACGAAACGATTTTTAAAAATGTAATTCTGTTTTTCTGTTGTACAGGGGAGGGCGAACAGAAGGAGCAGTTGCAAGACGTGGAAGATCAGGACGTATCGTAACTCTAACTGTAGTGAGTGTTATCTTGCGTATATAAAACTGAAAAAAACACAAGAAAGCAAAAAACTCTTAATAACTTGTAAGCAAAAGAAAAAAACAATTCAAGCAGGTGGCAGTTCGGGGTGGGAAGGGGAGATCTTTAGCGATTGCGTGACCCTAAGCACGCACGTACGTACGGTTACTCCAAAAAAAATACATTAACAAAAAGCGAAAAAAAATCATTTGAAACATATACAAACACACATACATAACACACGATGAATTATACGGAGCGCGCAGAAAAGTTATCAAAATAAAATGGGCACGCACTCTGCGGTTTATAGAGAATGCAAGAGCGTTTAGAGAGGCATCCGATGCTTTGCCTTCTTTTGCGTTCATCCAGAAGAAACAAAAATGAAAAATCCAAGTAAATATATATATATATATACTGTCTTTAGCACTGTGTATATCCGGTTAAAATTCAATGGACGATGTCGAGAATGTTAAGTGGACATCGACGGAGCGCGTATATTGATCTGTATTAATTAGAAACGAGGGAAAAGAAGGATGAGAGAAAGAAACAATACGCATGAATCCAGTCAGAATAAACCTTCGTTTATGTAGAACTCAGTGTGTGAGAACGAATTACATTATCCCTCAACATAACATCTCATCAATAACGAAACATCCTACTGGCTCGACGTCGATTGAAAGTGCATATACATATTGTGTTCGTTTGTTTTCAACCCTATCCCCGACGTCTCCTCGTCCTCTTCCCCGCTTTTTTACTGCGCGCATCATTTACTCCTCGCATACTACGACGAATAACGATATTATTAATGTATGCGTGTATAAATCGAGTGTAAATCATCTGTTTATCTAAGGGATAAACATATTTCCTCCAGAGCTGAAGTTCACGTGGTGATGCGAGTAACACGGTCAGGATAGAACCGCGCGACTTCATCTCTGCTTTCTGTGTGTATAAGATATTATTGAATGTACTTCCTCGGATGAAGTGTCCCGACTCGCAAAGCAAATAATTTTCATATAAGTCTTGAGCATGAGTTCCCAGTGTAATCATTTGTAAATGAACAAAAAGAACTTGCACTGATCCGCGAAAGCGTTGTACTTAAAAGGATAAGTGCAGAGACATCGGCCCGTCTTAAGTCTTGCTTTCGCAGTTTTAAATTTTACGTTTTACCGAAGTGAACATTATTTTAACCAGTGACAAGATCGAACACCGTTCTCGGCGTGACGCATGTTCTTTCGCGGGCAACGATCAGCGGCATCTCGTCGATGCGGCAAAAGAGCATCGGGGAATCGTCGAGAAAAGGATACATAAAAAAAAATCATGGTAGATGAGCTTTTAAATAAAAAGAATGAATAGAAAAAAATAAATTACGTTCAACAGGCAGAAAATCAAGTAGCTATCCTAGCTAGTCTGTAATTGTGGTTGTACTTTTTCATACGCCCCTGTGTATACTATAACGATCGCTGTGGTATAACAAATTGCAGAATAAACGATTGTATCCCGATTCTCTTTCCACCCGCGCTCACTTCCGCTATCACTGTCCTCGATTCCATTCTCATACTTTCATTGATCTCAGTACTATGTTCATTCACATTCTTATCGATAAACCATTCCGTCGATTTCCGCTTACGAAGTAATGAAGATAATCTTTTTCTTTTCTAATTATGTTTGTACATTTTCCCAACTAAAATTACGTTGGCGATTCGATGTAAAAATATTTGTTTACCGTGGTGAATAGTATAATTGAAAATCTATGTACGTTGTAAAAGAATTCTTCGAATGCAACGTTACCACGATCAACATTCCTAACGTTTCGCCCGATTATTTAGAATATAAAGAAGCTTACGTGCGCAGTCGTTATGATGAAACAGAAGTTCATTGCAACTCACATTTCAATCGCGTACCATAAATTTCTAATCGCCGCTGTGTCACCGAGAAAAACAGAATCTAAAAATTTACACAGTCCTTTCTCGTCACATAGTAGGAAAAAATAACGTCAGAGATATTTTGCAATAAAACCGTAAGCGTGCAGCGAAAAAGCGAGGCATATACTCGAAACAAAGAGGAATGAAACAAGATCAAAGGCCGAGAAGGAAATGCGCAAACTGAACAATCCAGAGTTCTGCCTAGAAATTGTCGGTGTACATCGTGTCCCTATACTTATTTAGGTATTAATAATACGATACAGATTTATAATGTAACGTTACAAAGAATAACTCAAAGTAATATCACCGGCATCGTAAGTAAGTATATGCGAGTAATCTTAAGACCGTGAAACTAAGGTGTCGAGGATGTTGAAAAAATAAATTCCTGCGAATCGTTCGACCGATAGTATCAACATTTGTCGACAATAGCATCTTTTAAGAGCGAATTCTCGAACTTAAAAAATACGTCGTCATCGATAATTTTGATAATCGCGTCGAAGACACCGTGGAGGGTAACGGAGTACCGTGGACGGAAGTACATTTATGGAGAAGAGTAGAGAATCAGAGGACAGCATCAGTATCACCACACACGGATAACGATATAAAATAGTTTACATACATACGTGCATGTGCATAACATACCACGCGTACGAGCGGCAAATCTCCGAAGAAGAAAAATTTGGTGTACAATAAAGTGTCTGCTTGTCAGTGGCAACGAATGTGGCGTTCAAAATGAATTCCAGAGGACGATAAACCGTGAGATGCCTCGTCCAATTATTTGCTTACACGATGGATTCAGAACAAGATGAAATAGCTCGACGCGATCAAATTTATTATGATCGTCGACGGTGTAACGCGTTAACTGATGATGAAATTAAATAATGTAGAGTGTTCCTAAGTAAAATAGAAAGATAGGTAGGCATCTGAATTTCATTGTAGTGCCGTTAACGAATAATATACCTAATCCGCGGGATGCTTTAATCCTTTTTCCAGGAACCGTTATGCGTGCTTAGTCGATTGTTACAAAAAGAAGACAGGAAACAGAGGAAAGAAATGACATATCTACTCCATCTTTCTAGATGTGCCATCTTCTTCTTGTCTCTGCATTATAAATATTGTGTATGTATATCTTTCTACCTTTCTGTAATTATCTTCGAGTTATTTCATCTTGTCACAAATACATCGAACGAATGATTAGATCCGGACGGTAAGAAAGTTTATCGTCATTTGGAGGAGAGGCTAAAAAATCTGTCTTTTCTTTTTTCCGATTCGCATATGCATTCTCACGCTCTGTACTACTACTACTAATTTAACTATTACAATCAATGCGATTACACCGGGTACGAATTTTTTCTGTAAAACCACACACACACGTGAAAGCTATAAATAAAGTAATTACAACTCTCTAATCGAACGATCCTTTATTTGCAATTGTTATTTATTATAATGTTCTCAGTTATCGTAATTGAACATGTGTGTAAAATCGTATCGTAAATCCGAGCTATCTAAAATTCTATGTGTGATAATGTTTTCCATCGAATTGTAACACGGATTTATTACAAGTCAAAGATTAAATAAGATATGAAATTCAGTCTGCGCGTGCTCTACTAATATTCGCCACATTTCGTATGCATAATTGAAGAAGAGATAATATTATCTTACATTTAGGTGACCGAATCAGAGCGTATTGATAAATAATAACTTAATGCTTAAAAGCAATATATACATATTTTGGACTGATAGAACGAAACTTCCCTAATCCGCGATTATCAACGACTGTGTACTGTGTACTTACGCAATCGCGGATTGCGATTCACTATCTTTCCCCTGCGTACTCGGCGACTGCTTATCTTCCCCATTAATATTCTCGCGAAAGCTCGATGGATTGGACATCAGACGCCTCGGTCGTCTGTTAAGATCCACCTGTTTCAGAATTCTTCCCAGCGAGTTATCCGTAATCGGTGACAAGCTGAGACTCGATACTGTACGCGTCTTGATCAACCGATTGCCTCGCGGAGATCTCGCGATCTGATCGGTCGTTCTGCGCCTGGCAGATTTTAACTTGACGCTGCGCAACATGTCTAAGGAGACTATGGGTCCTTTTGGTCCCGGTATAGTGTTCCGCCTGTTCTCCTGTGGTATCAACGGCAATTACAGTTTAACAAGTCCGGTTGGATGAGGACTACGAGGACAATTACCTTCTGCGGTGCTTTCTTCAGTGTTACTTTCAGCAAATCCTCCACGGTTATACTCGGTCTATTAAGCAGCGGTGTTGAGCACTTCCTTGCGGGTGTCCTGACGGTTTTTCCGTTATTTGGGGTAGTCGGGGTAATTAAGTTGGCTGGTGACTGAAGCAATTGAAATGGTGGTGGTGGCGGCGGAGGCGGAGGTGGAGGAGGAGGAGGAGGAGGAGGNAGCAAATCCTCCACGGTTATACTCGGTCTATTAAGCAGCGGTGTTGAGCATTTCCTTGTGGGTGTCCTGACAGTTTTTCCGTTATTTGGGGTAGTCGGGGTAATTAAGTTGGCCGGTGACTGAAGCAATTGAAATGGTGGTGGTGGCGGCGGAGGCGGAGGTGGAGGAGGAGGAGGAGGAGGAGCAGCAGCAGCAGCAGCAGCAGCAGCCGGTTTAGGAACAATAACTGATGGGGTGGTCATCACTGAAACCGATGGCATTGGGGGCGGAGGAGGCGGCAGGTTCTTCGGGGATCTTGGCTGTACATTCTCTAAAACCATGTGCAGCTTTTTCAGCTGTTGCATCAGCATCTCGTCGTTCCCGGCCAGCTTCTTGCTGACCTCCTGCATACCATTGACCTCTGCGGTCAAAGAACCGAGAGCGGTTGCGTTACTCGTGTGTACCTGCGATAAGAAATTATGCTAACAGGTCTAATTTAACATATGAATGATGCGGGAAGCAGAATACAGAGAATTGTAAATGAAGATGCGTGACATTTCTGTTATTTGGACATTTATCTGATCTGTTGCATATTTTAAGCATGCGTTAACGTACCTGGATAACTTCCTCGGACAAATATGTAATTTTCTCCAAAAACATGTTCATCATCTGCTCGTTCTCCGTGCGTAACATCGTTACCATTCGACTCAATTCTTCTATCTGTTTCTTCGTAGTCGAAGATGTTGAAACAATGTCCTTGAAATTTCCGTAACTCTGCAACAGTTTTAATGAGCGCGATTCTTTTTAACTGAACAATTATACTTACTTTCTTGAATAAGATTGCTAGTCTTTTTATCAGCCAAAAACAGAATAGAACGATCCTTGTTATAGGTTTCTTAACGAATTTAATCGCCGGTTTCTGTTCTTGCTGGCATATGCATTTCACCCGGTACTCCTCGATCCGTTTGGGCTGCAAACAATAATGCCGTTGCAACACTAGTGGTTCAAGGTAGTAAAGTATCTTTTAAAAAATGGAGAGAAATTACTTCATTAAGACATCTGCTACAGCCGCCGGAGTCTGATACGAGCGGAAGGTCCAGTATCGAAGCGGTCGGTGATACCGTGCTGGCACTGCCCCAACGCGGTTTGGCGATCTTCGCATTTGGACAAACGTAACTCCGATCGTTCTTCTTTTTCACTGGCAACAAGTGAATGACCGCAACAGAAGCAGGTGGTTCCTGCGGCCTTTCCACCTCTTCATCATCGAATTTCAACGTGGTCCGACATCTCTTCGCAGGCGGCGGTGAACCACTGCACGGGGTTGTCGAACGTGCCCTGATTCTCGTCGTTTTATCTCTTTCTTGTCCGTAACTTTTATCATCGTCGATTTTATCATCGATCTTGTCAATTTCATTGTAAGGGCGCGGCCGTTCAGCGACGCGTTCGTTCGAATTGTCCGAGGTAACCGAAGACGTGTTACACGAGAACCAGCTGCTTTCTTCAGACTTTTTAGCCTTTGGTAATGTGTTTGCAGTGAACTCGGGATTGGCGGTTCGCACTTTGAAACTGTTTATTTGTCGCAAATTCGAAAGAATTCGCCTGCACTCGTCCCAGTTGTTGGATCTACCTTCGGTCGAATCTCGTGAATTCTTCTCGTTAACTATTTCGAATCTAGTACGCCCGCCCTGCCTGGTGCCGTCGGATTCGCGAGGAAAATACGTCGTTCGATAGTCGTTCGAAAAATGATGACACTCGTGATTCCGTGGTATCAATGCTGAATTAAAATTAGTATTTTGCAGTGGCTCTGAAACGTAATCGCAAGGCATATCATAAGCTGATTTCGAGGATCGGAGATTCGCATCGCAGTTACAAACGCTGTGATTAATCCGTGAGAAAGATTCGATCTTTTGCATGGATTGACAAGCGTTCATGTCCGATTTAATTTCGTCATTTATTGACAACGTCCTGTCTAGCGGAAAGCAGTTTACATCGCTCATCCGCTGAGATAATTTATTATTTACTTGAGTCTTTTCGGCAATTTCTATCTCATTGTCATTTCCAATAATTTCTTTCTTATCGGATTTTTCCGATCCATTTAAATCTAATTTCCTTCGTCGGAAACTGGGCAACATTTCCGGGCTGAGTTCGGCGTAGCATGATAAATCAAGCGGTTGCGACTCGAAAAGAACGGATTCCGGGGATCGTTGATGCAACAATCGTTCAGAGGAACCACAAATTTTCTTAAAATTTCTATTGTTTCCAATCCCATCGTCGTTAGAAGAATCCGAACTATGCAGTAAATACTCTTGAGATTGATGTAAGTGTTTGTGCCGAGATCGCTTGTAGCATCTTCGTTTTGCCGTTGCCATATCGTTTCAAGTTGACCACCGGTTGTTTTAATGGATTATTCGGATCCAGTCCAGTACGTGGATCCTTGATCAAGAAGGTATTAACATTTTGGAAATAAGATATGCGATCAGAGCACTTTTCATTCGAATCACTTCAACTGGCACCAGAATTAAGTATTTTAAACAGACGTCGTTCACTTACTGAACCGTCCTATCTCTTCGATACACAGATGACATTGTACTTCCTATCAAAGGTTGCTGATATTTATTTTGAAGCCAACGGACGAAGTAGTGGTGTTGTATAATATAATTTAATATCTTACGATTAGTCTATGAAAGAAGAGAAGAGAGAATCTTGAGGGTAAATAATAGTTTTCTTAAAAATTACAATTTTCCTTTTTATTTTGCAGATCAACTACACAACTTGGTGTTCGACATTTCGTTTCCATCAAATACATCCTATGAACATTAGTCTTACAATAGTATTACAATATTATCTGTAACTTGTTACGTTCTTGCAAAGTCTGTTTTCCTATCATATTGAGTATTCAAAAGTGAATTTAAATGAACATCATATGTTTTATTATATTATTATTTATGAATTTATTTGGTATTTATCTACTAACTGTATGTATAAAGAATTCGGTATTTGTTTTATCTCATAACATTTCATGTTCGCGTACAACGCGAATACTCTTCGCAATCAATACTGAACATTACGGATTTAATTTCATAACTTAATCACTTGATCTGTATAACGTTTCGATTCAAGAAGTTCACTTCTTGTTGACAAAGTCCTCTCCCTTTTTGATATTCTTCTGGAGCTCTGGAATAGCCGCTTCCAGCAGTTGCTTCTCGTAGGCGCTGAGCGTGCCGAGGCCGAGATTCTTCTCAACTCCGTTTTTCTAGAAAAGGAATCTCTCGTAAATATGACGTTTGAAATGTAGATTTTAAAAGTCCAATTATTATTACTTACACCCAAGACAACGGGCGTTGAAAAGTAATTAACGCCTTTGACTTCACTCGACTGTACGAAGGTGCACTCTATGACGGTCTCTCCCTTAAGTCCTCTGAGTAAGGACATACCAAATCGGGCACCAGCGTACGCCATTGAAAGTGTTGCGGAACCAGCGCCAGCTTTGGCTTTGACAACCTCCGTACCAGCTTCCTGGATTCTCACTGTGAGAGCCTTAAGTTTGTCTTCTGGGAATGAAACCGATGGCTTAGCTTGCGAAATCAGTGGAATAATGGTGACACCGCTGTGACCTCCAATCACTGGCACTGACACGTCCTGTGGGTTAAGGCCCTAAAAAGACATTCATATTACATTATAAGTACATACAAAATTAGTTTGCTAAACCTATTGTACTAACTTTGGCTTCAGCTATAAACGCGTTCGCTCTGACGATATCAAGTGTTGTAACGCCAAACACTCTTTTTGGATCATAAACGCCAGCCTTTTTCAGCACCTCACTAGCGATAGGCACGGTACTGTTAACTGGATTCGAAATAATGGCAATGAAAGCTTTCGGTGCTACTTCAGCCGCAGCCTGAGCGAGATCTCTCACTATCGAAGCATTCGTGTTGAAGAGATCATCTCTGGTCATTCCCGGTTTTCGTGGCACACCGGCGGGGATAAGGATTACCTAAAAATATCTTCTTTAACAAGATAGTCAAACACTTCACGAAAATGTAAGAAAACATTTAAACACCTGACATCCTTTAAGTGAGTCCCTTAACTGATCTGGACCGTTGTACGCCTTCACTTTTGCCGGCGTATCAATGTGCGAAAGATCGGCAGCAACGCCCGGTGTATGTACAATATCATACAATGACAATTCACTTACAAGCGGCGATTGCTTCATGAGTAGCGACATCGGCTGACCGATTCCACCGCTCGCTCCCAAAATTGCGACCTTGCCATTGCGCTGAAAAGATACCAATAAATAGCCTGCGATCTAAATCGTGCATACATGTATCTATCTCAATCTGTAACTTTTTTTCTACTGGTTCACTTCCGTTGCGAATTACATGCTGAATTTCATGCTAAAATTCATAGGACCTGAAGAATCGGATAATATTTTATTACACTAAAACTGATAGCTTTTAAAGAATATTCCATGTTGCATAACTATTAAGAAGTTATATATTCATATATCGCTGCTCTTATCTTCTGTCTGAAGGAATCACAGATTTGATAGGAAACGAAATGAATAAAAGGGACATAAAGGGCTGTTGGTTTGAGCGGTGAACATGATATTTTTGAACGATTTTACTAAGACTTACTTTGACACTGGTGGATAACCCTTTTGCTCCTTGAGCGACGTTCAACGTGGCCTTCAGGAGTCGTGGAAACGGCAGCATGTTTGCGGGTGACTTTGAGAGTACGAATGAAGCTGATTTCAAATCTGGGTAGAGTACGTTCGATAACCTTTTCAAAGACACGCCAGTGACCTCGATTACGTGCTCTTATTTCACGGTTGTTCTCACTTATTCTGAACAGTTCTGAACTTGNAACTATTAAGAAGTTATATATTCATATATCGCTGCTCTTATCTTCTGTCTAAAGGAATCACAGATTTGATAGGAAACGAAATGAATAAAAGGGACATAAAGGGCTGTTGGATTGAGCGGTGAACATGATATTTTTGAACGATTTTACTAAGACTTACTTTGACACTGGTGGATAACCCTTTTGCTCCTTGAGCGACGTTCAACGTGGCCTTCAGGAGTCGTGGAAACGGCAGCATGTTTGCGGGTGACTTTGAGAGTACGAATGAAGCTGATTTCAAATCTGGGTAGAGTACGTTCGATAACCTTTTCAAAGACACGCCAGTGACCTCGATTACGTGCTCTTATTTCACGGTTGTTCTCACTTATTCTGAACAGTTCTGAACTTGTTCTATTTCACTCCCTCCAGCTATCTATCCGTATAACTGCCGCGGTGTACCAAATACGTATGCAATCATGCGCGTTTTCGCGTGATCAATTTGCGCACGTTCGCAATCAATTTCATACGCGCGGATATTTGGTTTTATGTACCTTACCTTTGTATATTAATTTCACTTACATTAATCATACTTACTCGGTGCTTATATCTAATACCTCTATCACGAATATCCTTCTTATTTTGTTTATATATCACTTTTTTTTTGTTTCATCTTTCTTGTCAATATATATACATGCATATATGAAAATTGCGCTTACTTTCCATGAGACTATATTTGTAAAAAGACAGTGTATGTATAAATAAAACTGAAAAATGTAGTTTAAAATGCCTCTAGAGAATACATTATAATAATTACAAAATTAATCTTTTAAACATTTATTTTAATCAGTTGCATTGAGGAGACATTTAATACTGACAGTACACAATCAGCATCATAAATCGCACAAATCCACTTGATCTCTTAAACATATCAGATATTTATATTTAAAAAAACGCCATAAACAGATTTATAATCAATAAAACGTGTCATAAATTTTAATTCATGTTCGCATCAAAGGATTATGTACTAATCTACGAAAGTATGTGTGTGTGTGTGATTGATATCTTCGGAAACATTTAGAGAGGTCCTTTTTGAACATGCCTCTATAGTTTTGTCAAAATCGGTACGTCAAAAACCGAGATATTTGCATTTTTTTTTAAATCTATTTCGTAAAGCTAGAACGCTTAGTTCGCGACTTCGTTCCGTTAGATGGTGCCACGTTCGAATACCAGAGTAGTAAGTCAAGATGTCAAATGGTTCGTTAAGGTTATCTAATTTGTATTAAGCAAACTATTTATTGTATAACATAATTGTTCTGTTCATTTCAGAGATAGAAACGAGCTTATTAATAATTGTGTTAGACGTAAATCCCGTACAAAGAATCGTGAAGCAAGAAACAAGAGTATTGACGCAATGTTTAGATTCAACTATCGTTTTCGCGAATGCACATTTGATGCAGTCGGCGAACAATCAACTTGCTGTGTTAGCATGTCATAGCCATGGAGCAAAGTTTTTATATCCATGTGAGAAATCATCAGAAATTAGGCAAATTGACGGACAATATGAAAAATTTACTATGGTCGAACGTACGATAAGACAGCAGTTACAGCAAGTCATCAATGAAATTTCTTTGGATAAACCGTTGAATGGAGAAAGCCTGATGTCTGGCGCATTGACTATGGCATTGTGTTACGTTGCAAGATTAGAAAGGGAGAAGATTGCTGGTGAAAAGTTGCATTCAAGAATACTTGTAATTACAGCCAGCAATGATTCGGCAATACAATATATGAACTACATGAACATATTCTTCACTGCTCAAAAAATGGTTCATCACTCTTTTGGCATTACAATTTACATCATATAAGTTTGAAAGTTTAAGTAAATTAATGATTTTTTTTAACAAACAGGGGATAATATTGGACGTATGTAGTTTAGATCAGGATTTGACTTTGCTTCAACAGGGCTGTGATATCACTGGTGGAATTTACTTAAAAGTACCACAGTTAAGTGGATTGTTACAATATTTATTGGTAAGAAAATTTATTTACTTATATTTTGTGTAAAAGTTATTTTACATATTCATATACTTTCTATTTCAGTGGATATTTTTACCAGATCCAAACGTTAGGTCGAAACTGGTACTACCACCACCTGTGAAAGTAGATTACAGAGCAGCATGCTTTTGCCATCAAGAACTCATAGATATTGGCTATGTATGCTCCATATGTCTATCAAGTAAGCAAATTAGATTGTTACATTATTACATAAACAAAAATAATAATTGTAGACGTGAAAAATAATAACTAACAATTTTATTTGCAGTATTCTGTAAATTCAGTCCAATATGTACAACTTGCCAGTAAGCATGTCAATTATTTTTTTTATTTCTCATTCGTTTATTATCAAATACTAATTTATAAACTTCTTTTACAGCACAGTATTCAAAATGCCAGGACCTATACCTATGAAAATGAAGAAAAAGAAAAAGAATGTAGATATAGTTCACTGAAGCTTGTAATTATATTTCTGATAGGTAGAATTTTCTATTTAAATATATATATTTTCTTACCATAGATATTATATTCTTGTCGCTAAAGAAAATTGTTACAATCCTTTATGATAAAATACTGTATCTACATGACTCTTAGGAGACTCTTCAAATTCTTGATATTCAGGTGCATACAGTTTCAACCATTTTGGACTCATAGAGCTTAATAAAACGTTTTTGTATGAAAATTTGTAT
Source organism: Ceratina japonica (assembly GCA_019453355.1). Classification (NCBI taxonomy): domain Eukaryota; kingdom Metazoa; phylum Arthropoda; class Insecta; order Hymenoptera; family Apidae; genus Ceratina; species Ceratina japonica. Next base: position 18,467 of record SMSR01015231.1, on the reverse strand, counting down.
AAGAACATATAAAACTTAAGTTACATATAAAACTTAAGGAAGCTTACTTTCGTTCTGGAAAAATGGCATAGGTGAATGGAATCATAAACATGCAGCTAAAAAGATCGAATCATTCAATAAATTATACCGAGAAGGACGACGAAAATAATTGAATTGAATGTTCGTAATTACCCGAGAGCACACAAAGAAGTTTCAATTGCGAATAAAAGACATGGCCGACGCTGAGGAAAACAGTACGGCATGAATCTAAAAGTCATGATAGGAATTATGAGAAGACACGGAAAGGACATGAGTGCTCTTGTGATGAAGCATTCAGATATTCCCTTCACAGCTGCCACTTTTGAATCCATAAATGGTTTAGTTTCATGTTCCGCATATAACGGTGTCCCGCAGAGGAGTTCTCTGTGACGCATAACTGATAAATTTATCCCGTGTCCTGCGACTATTGCATAAAATGGCACGCATCTCTAATGACAAAAAGAGATACGTGTATATATGTCTGTGATATAAAGGATGGTAAAGAAATGGCAAGAGACTAACTGTGTGCATCAATCCTCTTCGTGACATTAGACGTTTAAATCCAATAGTTACGATAGAACTTGTTACTACCGCGCACAAGAATGCCGTGTGCATATTCATATCATACTCAGGATCATCTTTTACCTCACCTCTATATGTGTGATTAAGGATGGCATTGTGCATCTGATTTGCTATTTGACATAATACTAGAGCGATAGTATTTCTGTTAAATGGATAAAATGATCAAAAATGAAATTCGTTGAATTTTTTGTAAAAAGATGTTGCTCTTAAGGGAGGGTCTTATGTACCTTGAAAGTGCCAACATTGAAGACGTAATTAAGACTGTGGTGGGCCATTGATAACTTAGTCTAGCGTAAAAAGGTATGAATTCATTGGTTTGTGGATGAAACGCACTATCTTTGAGTCTCTTTTCGTAAATAACATCGGATCTTGTTGTTTCTGGCGGTTCCAAGCCCCTCCTAGTATACAAGTATTTCAGATAGTTTAATATTTAGAAATGAACGATTAATTAGTGTCCACCTACTTGTAATTTTCACAAAATTGTTTAGCTTCATGTATTCTTTTATCGCTCGCAAAAATTGTGCGGTAGTCACCAATAAAAGCAAAATGTTTTAATCTACCGATAAAAGTAGATTGGTCCCATAATGGTTTATCAACATCGATTCTTACGTTAGAGTTCATTGTTCAATTAAAAGTAGAAATATAAATCCTCTGATCGTATTTCTTCATCATTGATAAATTAAGGCTTATGTTTTGTTGCCAGTAATTTGTTCACTAAAGGCTCTATTTATATATAGTTTTATAAGCTTTACTTTTTATTTGAATTTCTATTAATTTGTATTAATCAAAAGAAATATGCGAATGGATGGAATAGAATGACTTTCATAACACTGTACGTAGTAAATAATTAGAAGATTAATACTGTAGAATTTTAGATTTCATAGAATGAACGAGTGAAGTTGACTGAAAATAATTGTTCACAATGTTGTTCATACCTTAGCAATATTCCGTTTATAAAAACATTTTTTTCTTCAACAGAGCAGGAGTGGGCTTGTAAATCATGAATCCTGTAAATTATGAACTTTTTATCGATATGGTTTTGAGTTTCTTTAATAATACTCTTCTTTTAATCAGACTAAACCAACGACTTGCAAAGATGCTATTCAGAGATGGGAGGAAAAAACTGGCTTACGTGCGAGCGAGGAAAAAGAAATAATTTTATCTTTTCAGTGGCCACCGATCGAGAAAATGGATAACAATTTAGCATCACTTACTCTCGTGGAGTTAGTAACATTTTCTATAACTGTTTCTCTAAACAATGAGCTTACATTTTACTCTACTCTTTAGAAAGTTGTCCCTCTCAACAAATATGATAGAAAAGATTAGTGGTATAAATTCTTTAAAATATTTGAAAATCCTCTCTTTGGGTCGGAATAATATTAAGACGTTCTCTGGCCTAGAGGCAGTTGGGGAACATTTAGAACAGCTATGGATATCATACAATCAGATCGAAAAGATCAAAGGTGTCAATGCATTGAAAGCATTAAAAGTGCTTTACATGTCCAACAATTTAGTGAAAGATTGGGCAGAGTTTAATCGCCTCCAAGAAATACCACTTCTCGAAGAGTTATTGTTTATTAATAATCCTATTTGCGAAGGTATGGACATAGAGTCTTGGCGTAGTCAGGCAACTAAAAGACTTCCGAAATTGAAGAAACTTGACGCAATTCCAGTTGTATAATTATCTGATTAAAAATCTTGCAATTTCATTGCAAAATATGTATTTACATAATGTAGTGGACATTTATAATACATGTTCTTTCCATATTCAAATACATTGAATTGACAATTATCGAACATTGATTTATTTAACAACGATTCGTGTTGAACGATTAGTAGTCTTCAACTTTCATATCGTTCAACCCGAGCTCTTCGTTCTGATCGAAACTTCTTTCATATTTGGTGATCTTCAAGCCACCATCCAAACCTTCGTCCGCGAGACTCTGGACATAACTGTTGCCCGTTGGATCGTCTAACACAAGCGTGACCTCTCGCTTGCCTTCCAAGACCTCACTTAACTGAGATATGAAGGTTTCCATCCTTTTCTTGATCTCGGGATTAGTACTGTCACCAGTGAAAGCCGTTGACGATGATAATTGTTCTTTAATTGCTACGAGGATACCTTCCACGGTAGTGAATCGTCCACCAAGTGATGCGGAACCGACCTCCAACTCTAATTCAGGTACTTGCATATGACAAGTTTCAGATTTTAACAAATCACGGCTGAAATCTTCTTTTCCAGCTACTGTTACTTCTATCTTCACTCCGAGAGGTTCTATACCTCCGCCGCTTTTAACTTCATTTGTTCTATGCCCACAAGATTCGCACACTGTTGCCATAATTACAACTTCCTTAAAATGTGGAATGTCTATGAATGTAATTAAGGACAAATTATATCTTCTAATTATAATTATCAATACTAAAATGAAAATGCAAAATACTGCACAGAACAGATAGAAAATCTTTTATATATGAGAAAAGGATACTAGTCATTTTCATGTTAGTCTCACATGGACAATTGCACTCTGGACAATTCGTCCTGAAGGAAAGAACTTCACCTTCTATTTCTTCTAAAGTATATTCTCCTTCCTTTATCGGTTTTAACAAAGTGTCATCTGTATTTTCAGGNCGTTGGATCGTCTAACACAAGCGTGACCTCTCGCTTGCCTTCCAAGACCTCACTTAACTGAGATATGAAGGTTTCCATCCTTTTCTTGATCTCGGGATTAGTACTGTCACCAGTGAAAGCCGTTGACGATGATAATTGTTCTTTAATTGCTACGAGGATACCTTCCACGGTAGTGAATCGTCCACCAAGTGATGCGGAACCGACCTCCAACTCTAATTCAGGTACTTGCATATGACAAGTTTCAGATTTTAACAAATCACGGCTGAAATCTTCTTTTCCAGCTACTGTTACTTCTATCTTCACTCCGAGAGGTTCTATACCTCCGCCGCTTTTAACTTCATTTGTTCTATGCCCACAAGATTCGCACACTGTTGCCATAATTACAACTTCCTTAAAATGTGGAATGTCTATGAATGTAATTAAGGACAAATTATATCTTCTAATTATAATTATCAATACTAAAATGAAAATGCAAAATACTGCACAGAACAGATAGAAAATCTTTTATATATGAGAAAAGGATACTAGTCATTTTCATGTTAGTCTCACATGGACAATTGCACTCTGGACAATTCGTCCTGAAGGAAAGGACTTCACCTTCTATTTCTTCTAAAGTATATTCTCCTTCCTTTATCGGTTTTAACAAAGTGTCATCTGTATTTTCAGAATAAATTCCTAATATATGGTCTTGTTCTGTTGTTCTCTTAAATTGTACTATAGTACACTCTTCATCTTTCAATGGTGCTTTGGGATTTTCTACATGACATTCTCCTGATATATCTTCAAATATTATAATGAATGATTCTTTCAGAGATTTAAGTTCTCTAAGTTTTTCAACAAACTCGTCAATTTGAGCCGCAGCATCTGGATGTTTTTTTCTCCTGTCATATTGATCCTGTTCTAAACCAGTAATAGTTCTTTCAATAATGCCTTCAATCGTTGTGACTTCTCCCTTTTGCGATTTAGAAGGAATTTCAAAGTCCAAAGATGGAATTTTTACACTAGTGTAATCAGATTTAACTACTTGACGGTTCAGGTCTCTAGTCGTTTTGACTTGCAATATGATCCTAACTCCCTTCTCAGCAATTTTGCCACTATTTTGTATTTCATTATTCTGATATCCACAATGTTCACAGTCGAAAGACATTACTACAACATCTTTATAATGTGGAATCTTTGTCAAGAGTAATCTAGTAATGCCCTGCAATTGCAAAACAATATATTAGTTAAACTAGAACAATATACATGTAGGTTATCCATTTGTTCAGGCATTGTGCATATTCATCATACATTTTTTCCACAATTTAAACATAGACTTTCTATCTCTGTTGCTTCTGGTTCTGGATCCTCAGCTGTCAAGTCCCGAAATATAGGTTTTGGTTTTTCTTCAGAAATTTCCTTTTGAATTTCCATCTCCAGATTAAACCAAACAGCGAGTTTTGTAAAAAATCTATTCCAAAGTTGAATTAAATAAAGACTTCTTTCGACTCAAGCTGTTTATGTTCTTCTATTTGATGCACATTTACCTGCTAAATACGATTTTGTAACAATTCAACACTC
>SMSR01015227.1:0-11484 GCA_019453355.1 Ceratina japonica | reverse complement strand
GAGATTTACGCGACGATCCCCGGCCGCGATTTGCTTATGAATTTTCATTCTTCCCGTTCCGTATCACCGCCTGACGGGCCCCGCAGAAGTACCGATAGCCATCGGGTCCCTCTATCGATTTTTATCATTACTACCAGCGAATTTTAACGTAAAGTGTTCTAGTGTTCTAGAAAATTGAATAGTTTTATAAACGGTAAGTATTATTTGTTAAACTTTTTCCGGAGACTTATGACTCGTACAATCTTAATTATAAACAGTATCGTTAAAATCGTTTAATTTCTTTTAGAAAGCGACGATTCGACCGGNGATCGGCTTAATTGTTTCCGATCTGTGAGACGGATTGCTGCTAGTCGAACGGCTTAATTATCTACTCGGGATTACGTAAAAGCTGCGAATAGACTCGTTCCGTCTAGTACACGGGATCTTCGCGTTTTCTTGGGAAAAAAGAAACCAGTTAACTGCTTTCTCGTAACGATCACTTTCTCCCCGCGTATCGGGGCAAAAAAAGCGAGAAAGTATAATTTCACAGTTATCAGCCGTCACGTAACTGTTACAAAACGGCTGTACATATTTATTCAACTGGCAACGCGTCTCCTGCATCCCCGATTACGTCCACCTTTCCTCTCATCTCTCGAGACATCGTTTCCTCGGGAATTCCAACCATGAATTACTATAATAAATCATGTCTACAATCTTTTATATTATAATAATTTAAAGAAGCGTATGTGAAATTTACTTCTTAAAAGAATTATGGCAACGACACTATTAGTTCCTATCTTCCAAGCTTTGGTCATTTTCGACACAAACATAATTCCACAATTTGTTGAGTAAAATTTAATCAAAAGTGGATCTCAAAATGGTATTACTTGTCAAATAAGTCTGGTCACGATTACACGCACGTTGAAATTCCCTCGATTTGTTTGGCCGATCTCGTTTCATTACGGACCGCGAGGATTTACTAGCGCGGTAGGTAACTGTTATGAGAACGCAGTCTGGTCTAGGTTCGGTACCCTCGTTGGCGCATTCCAGCCTGGAATATATCCAGTGGTCACGAGTGTGCGTCGGCCCAGCCTCCGAGCCGCATAGGAAGAATCCTTTCCGGGGCCGTGGTCCCGGAAATCGAGCGGATCGCGCGGCTGCTACACGAGGCGTGGCCATTAATTCCATCGAATCCCGGTATAAGTAAGATTAAAACCGTGGCCGCCGCGCACGTATCGCGGAGCCACGGTCCGTCCGTTTCACCTCTTTTTGCTCGAACAGTTTCGCCGATATCTTCCCCGGCGCTTCCGGGGGGCGAAACAGTCGGGAGACGCCAGAGGAGATCGGCATTAATCGCGACGTATACGCGTTTAAATCGAACTATGAGACACTGATGCATCGCTCCGGCTGCGGCTGCGCGGATTCGAACAAAAAGGCCGGCCGCGGATGCACCGGCCGGGGTCAGCGCGGCAAGGGAGAGGTGTTAACGAGCGAGTTCGATTGGATCGGCGGGGAAAAAGTTCCGGCAAAAAGCGGATAGAGTTGTTCGGTTTTAATCACTTTGAGCCTGGCGCACACCACCGCGCGGAAGTGTGTAATCATTCGCTGAGAAGTGTATGATTGCGAGACACGTAACCGATCAAAAGGAACAACTGGAACGAAGCAATTTTCGTTCTCTTATCCTTCCTGCTAATAAATTTCGTATTATGTGGTTTATTTTCGCTGCGAGCCGCGAACTCGTGCGAGCCGATCGACGTAATTCCATTATTCATAAAATTGAAATAATTAATTTCCGAAAAAGAAGCAGGCTTTCTGGCTCTCAGATCAGCAATAACGGCCATGTTGATTTTTTAGCCAATCAGATTCGCGCGGGATATTTGAACGCAGTCGAGCCCCTGAATTCTTCCTATGCAAATTAGATTATGCTACCGATTAATAGCACCGATAAGTATTAATAAAATAATCCGATGAGGCGTTTGACGTAATTACATTCCTCTCTCAGCGATTCTTGTTACGTTTACGGGAGGCGCGTTACGCGACGGAGGAGGAATGCCAGGTGTCTTCCGCGTAATCATTTCCACACAATGACGAGGAGGCGCGCAGGTGCGCTTTCGAGTGACTCCGCGGAGAGACGTGTGATTGGCCGCCGTGATTAGATCTCGTATACGAGCGTCGATCGATAGTAATCGGGCCGCGACGACGACGACCGTCGCTCCTCTGGGAAAGTTCGGAGTTTGTGGGAAAACGAGATGATTTTATCCCGGCGCCGCCGCCGCCGTGCAGTCACGACGCGACCTCTTTAATTGAAGAGATTTACGCGACGATCCCCGGCCGCGATTTGCTTATGAATTTTCATTCTTCCCGTTCCGTATCACCGCCTGACGGGCCCCGCAGAAGTACCGATAGCCATCGGGTCCCTCTATCGATTTTTATCATTACTACCAGCGAATTTTAACGTAAAGTGTTCTAGTGTTCGAGTGTTCTAGAAAATTGAATAGTTTTATAAACGGTAAGTATTATTTGTTAAACTTTTTCCGGAGACTTATGACTCGTACAATCTTAATTATAAACAGTATCGTTAAAATCGTTTAATTTCTTTTAGAAAGCGACGATTCGACCGGGACAAGTGAAGAACGAGACCACTACTCGATTCCGCGATCTGAACGCAAGCATAGAAACGAGCCCGAAGGCGCATCCTCGGAAAGTTATATCAACGCTTATGGCTGATGGTAAATCGCACGACCGCCACAAAGAGAAAGAGAGAGAGAGAGACTTGGGATAAACTTTCACCCCTGCGCTCGTGGTAGTCGTGTCTCTACCATGTGTACACACCGCGATGCTTAACCTATGACTTTGCACCGCGGAATCTTCTTCCCCCTTTCTCCCTTTCTCTCGGCGGCCTCGCGTGTATACTTGACCCGGTGCCAGACTCCTCCGAAACGTGCACGAGGAGCTTATTAATCACGCTACTCGCATCCTCCGTTATACTCCGGCCGAAACAAAAACTATATACGTCCATTTTTGGATTTATAAAAGTTTGTGCAAAGAATTGAGCAATTTGAGCAAGAAGCTATGGATATAGCGGAGTGAAAAGGCGAGAGTGGGGGAAGTTCTAAAAGGAGCGATTAAAAATGGAGGTTCGAATGGAAGCTCGGTTTCCCAGGGAGGACGATCCTTGACCTATGCAAAGCATTGAGAGCGGCGGGCATTTCTGTAGGTTCAGAAAAGCGAGACACCCGGCGTCCGGGGAGTTTAGTTTTCTTTGAAAGGGGCCGACCTTCAACCTCCTCCTCTATGCGGCGCAGCTTGCGCGGTACAAGCGCTATTGCTTACAATGTTGTTCCACTTGAACGACCGGTCCTGTTAGCCGGTGTATAATGATGATCCCGGCGCGATCGTAAATTCCGCTACCCCAAACATTATTACATGAACCATCACGAGATATATCTTTTAACCCGTTCCCCGCGCAGGCCTAATTATAACCTAGCGTGATAATAAGGGAACGATCTCAAAAATTATTTATCGATCAAGCTCGGCGGAAAAATGCCCGAACGCCTAATTAACCGACGCGTCTTCTGCATCCGCTCCGACCTCACGCGATCAACAATTCGCTTTGCACCGCCGCCGTCGAAATTCGCAACACTGTTTTATGCGAAAATCGGCACCAAACCCGATATAACTATAACTCGTCGTTAAGAAAAAAGTAAATCTTGACGACGTGAAATCGGCAATTGAGTATAATTTAGAGGACTCGGAGATGAAGGAGTGGACGACTCCGTCGGAGGGTTAGGAACTATAGCGTGCGATCGTCAGCGTTGAATATTTCATTGGTGCGTCGCGGCCGGTCAGCGCAATCTTAATAATGCACCCCGTGTATTACGTTTCAAGTGGCAATAAATACTCGGCTCCGTTCCCCGGTGGTTTATCCGACGCGGCCGACCGTTTTCCTCCGCTTTGTCGCTCCTCCTCTCCGTCGGCCGCGCCGCGCCGCGCCGCTCGCCTCACCGCAAAAAGTTATTAGGAACTGGTTTTAGAGTTTCCAGTTAAGTCATCAGAGTAACATTTTAAAGCCTTCAATAGCACCGATGGTGGCAGCCGCTGGCCAATTTCCAGTCGTTTCGCTCCCAGTCCTCTCCCGGCGCGAATACGCGCCGTTTCTTTACCCCCTTCCCTCTCGCGCACGTTGTTTCTCAGATAATCGTAACAGTTCCCGATCCACTTACGACCGGCTTAATTGAAAACGCTCCTTTCCAAGTTATAAATCTGCGGAATAAACGATCTGCAAAAACGATTAAAGCCTGCCGGCTCGATTCCTGGCCTTCGGAATCAAATGGAATTCTTCTGGAGACGATTTTTCACGCTCAAGTGCATTCAAATATCCCGCGCAAATCTGATTGGTTGAAAATTCAATATGGCAGCAGTTTTAAGTCTCCTATTAAGTCAGGAATATCAGCAATAACTGAATTCGTCAAACACTGCCTATACACCGTTTGAATACCGATTTTTCTCTAGTAATCATCTGCCGATTCGTGGTGTAATTCAGACGGTGTGTTCTAAATTTGAGTCTGATCTCGCTAGGCATGACTGGCACAACGGTTCCCGATCGGAGCCGGGCGAGCGTATCCAGGCATAACTCAAGGGACCGACAGTCGGCCGATCGCGGTGGAAATAAATCTATCCCGGGCCGGCGTGCACCGTGCCTACCTACGACGATTCGATCGTGCAAATCAGCGCCCGGGGGACGCACGATCCGGGAATAAGTTATGCCTTTAATGACTGCGTTACCCGGTAAAAGTGCCCGATTTGTTTTGACACCGGCCGCGATACCGTCGACACGCGGCCTCCATACGTACACCCCCGTCCATAACTCTTACATCACACGAAAATAAAAAAATTTCTGACATATTTTATTGAATAATTCAATAAATATATAATGTTTAATGTTAGTTTAGTTTATTGTATAGTATAACAAACATATTGTGTAACAAAAATCGGTAATACATGTCGCAAGACTTATGAATGAGACTGTATATGTATACATGTGTGTGTTCTTGATTTATGTATCATTTATTACATGATTTATTACAGAAACTCGGTAATTCACTCTAATCATTCAATTAGGGTAATCTCCGACAATCACTAACGTCGAATATACACTTGGTTTTTTCTCGATAGATAATAAGAAGTGTGTTTGAGAACTTATGGACGGAGGTGTACGTCGATTAGTAAGAGCACTCCGGCGCTGGTATGATATTATATTGCAACCCACATTTCGCGCCGTTTCCCGGCACCGCCGCCGCCGCCGCCGTCGTTGCACGATTTATACCGTATCGGTCGGCGGGCACACACGACAACCGGTAGCACGTCGCGGTCGTGTTCGCAAAATTGTCACTGCAAATGTGTTTCTCGCTTTCAGCCGGATCGCTGCGGGATCGATATTTCGTAAACGGATACCCGCTGATACGTGTCAGATACCAGATAGAGAAAGCCTGTACTACAACGATCCAACCGATTTTAATTAACTAACATAAGCCTTGTTCTTATATATATATGTATTATACATTTTGATCATATATATATAACTGTTAACTAACTAACAATTTAACTACGCTACCTTGATCCATCAGGAGACCTAAACCTGCTACCATATTGAATTTTTACCCAATCAGATTCGCGCGGGATATTTGAACGCAATTGAGCGTAAGAAAGGATCTTACCTTATAAAATTTACTATTTACATCGATATTTAATCGAACAATCGGTATGTCGACTTGAGCGAGATTGCAAAACAGTCGAGATTAGTGACAAAGCTCTAACGGTGACGCGTGAGGCAACGTTCAATAAATTCATTCGCCTAAGGAGCGTTTAGCGTTATCAGATTTTTTGCTTGTACCTCCGCGGCGCGGCCGATAAATCGCGCGCAATCGATTTCTGACAGCCCCGAGAAAAGATTGCGATCTCGACAACGTTTTCGAAGGGGACAGTCGTGTTCCGCGCGCGTGCACGCCGCTCTCGGAATACACTCGCGCGCGTACGTACACCTGTAAGTGCGCGCGGTGTCTAAGAAACCGCGTAACCACACGCGCCGGGCCCCGGCATAAATCCTTCGCTAACGTCGAGATTTTTATCGACCGTCCGTCCCCGTCTCGAATACAATGGGCAGGTTACGCGTCAACGGAACGCGCCGGCTCTGACACAATTCCGCGATTAATGCGTACCGATGTATTGTTAACCGATCGCCGCTATCGGCCGACCCACGATTTATCGCGCCGAGGGTTTTCCCCGCAGCGTTATGACCGACGCAGGACAAATGGATCAAGCCTGCCAACTGTATTGATGAAAAATTCGCAAGGAACTAAAAATATGGAAGCTCCATTTTCTTTTTGGTTTCTTATAAAGGAACGAGAAATGGACAATTTTATGGGTATTTTGTTTGTTTGGGGTTCTCATTCTTTTAATAATTCTTGCTGATTTAAAAGTTGCTACTGGACGCTGTAGATTCTCAAGATGGCGTATTGTGCGGCACGAGGGAATACCGGGAAGGGAATAATGCGGTAAAATAATGAATAATCCTTGGTTCACGTGGAAGCCGGGTGGACATTCGCGTGCAAGGCCTCCGTGTGTGTCGCGTCGTGCTCGACCTAGGTACACATTCTGCCGCGTCGTATAGGTCGTAAAGCGGGCTCGAGACGATCACAGGAAGTAGGTAACGAGTGAGCATACAGCCGGATCCTTTTTTACCCCGGCTGCACGTTCGCCACGCTTGCGATGTTTATGGACGCGTCGTACATACACATCCACCTATGTAGAATGTGTACATGGCCATGTATTTTATTTACATGGGTTGCTACTAACAATAAGATGCAAAATAAGAGACTGTGACCGTGGGTTGCGCAACGTTTCGCGCTTCTGGCTCTCGGGAAACACGCGAGATGTGCCCCCGACGCGTATTAGCCGGCTCGCCATTGTGAAACGACGAGACGTGGTAAATGGTAACTAGTCTGTATGGTATAATGACTCGAACAATCGCTATTTGCATATTGACGAGACGCGACTATCACCGAAACGTTTGCAACGAGTTTGAAAGACTACATGCTTCGGTTTAAAAGAAATGCTAGTTAATTATTGATGCGAGGGAAAAATTGTTTGAACAAAAGTTGTAGGTGTTGATGTCCTCTGTAAGAAAGGTTCTATGCATTTTTCTTGTAACTTCAATATTTAACGAGTTATGGACGATTAATTGGCATTTTGTGGGTACTGGCTAAATCCGGCTGTCTCACTGTCGAAATTGCCTACTTTTGACGAAAAATTTCGTTTTTCCTCAATTACTCCTAAGCTGTTAGACTTACGGGAAAATTGCATATGACCCTTTTTGTAGCTGATGACTACAGCTGCAACTTTTGTGGGAAACATTTTTTTCTACCTTCAATAGTTAATGAGTATTTTGCAAAAAACTGATTTTTCGTTTTTTGTCAATAACTCGTTAACTATCGACGCTAGAAAAAAATGCTTCATACAAAAGTTGTAGCTCTCCTTAGTAGCTATAAATTAGATCCTATGCAATTTTCCAGTAAGTCCAACGGTTTAGGAGTATTTGAGCGAAAACGAGATTTTCACGAAATCTGAAGGGGTACCCCTTAGAAAAATCTCGGAAAAATTGAAAATTTTTTTTTCTCGGAATTTCGAAAAATGCTTGAAATAAAAGTTGTAGGTATTGCTATTTCCTTTCAGAAAGGTCATATACAATTTCTTTATATCTCGAATACTTCAGGAGTAATTGAGTAATTGGTCCGTCCATCGTTAAACACTTGAGTAAAGTTAGATAAAAAATTGCGTAGGACTTTTTTGAAAAACAAAGGAAATCGCTGGCTGAAATTCATTATCCAGCAGGTTGCGAAATGATAATTGTTAATGTTCCCGAGCCGCTTTTACCTTCGAACAGCGGGAGAATGTACGGAACCGGACAGTGGTATTATAAGGATGCTCTTCATCATGGTGAAAGTGAGGATGAACCGGGATTTCAACAGCCGACGGTACTCATTCGAAACGGTTGCGAAATGGATTAGGATCCTTAAAGGTGTCCGTCTCGTGTAAAAACGATACACTAGCAGATATAAGAACTGCACCACGTAATAATCGTACAATAAATCATGCTTCGATTTCGTGTTAGAAATCCGCCTTATTCCTAATCCGATTCTAATCGTTTCAGAAGAGGAAATACCGAGTCCTTGTCGAAATTAATTGAACGAAAGGAATCTTCAAATTGCTTCTAACTCTCATCTTGATTATAAATAAATGTTTATACAAATTCGTGTTTTAAACAATTAAATAAATATTTAATATTGAAGACAGTGAGAGCGGGGAAACTTGCAAGGAGTCGGCGAGGATCGTTGAAACGTGTAACTGGCCGCTGAGCGGTGAAGGGTTAGCAGGTACCGAGGCAGGTATCAAGGACGTGAGAGTGTGGCTCGGCATGAATGACCCTGTTGAATGAAGGAAAGCGACGATTCCGGGGACGCGCGGAATGTAGACGAATGCGGCGCTCCTCGAGATTGATTCCTCTCATTAGGCCCGGGTCGTACGGACAATTAAGCTCGCGTTACGACCTCGTAGTAAACCGGGCCGGCGGCGCGAGCGTGTAATTCGGACACGCGCCCGAAGAGGCCTAACTAGGTCTAACCTAACCTAAAATAACTAGGGTTTAAACCGTAGTTTAAAATATAGGAGCGATGGTTTAAAATCAAGAAAATCTTCTGCAGGAATGGGAATTTTACAGAAACTTTATGGAAATTTTCATTCTTTACGGGAATATACGTGGACATAGACGCCATCTTTAAAAATGTTCTACTTGAAAGGACATAAGTTATAGATCACTGACATAAGTCCACTTCTATCGAATATGTACCTGAAGCTAGCATCAGTTTCACTTGAATACAATTGAAGAAAATCTCACCTATCTTTCTAAAATCGATCATAGAAATTATTCCATACAAACAAAATGGCTACATCTAAGAACTGCGATCTTTTCAAGAACTGAAATCGAGAGAACGAAATGGGCCCAAAGGTAGTTCTCGTTGAACAGCCGACGATACTTGGGAGGTCTCGCTTCCTCCATCGTCTCCTTTTTTCCGGCCCTTTCCCTTCGCCCCCTATCGTCGCTCCCGTAATAATGATAACTGTTACGAGGAGAGGAAGAGGGCGACGGCTCCGCGAATCACCATCGGCGGGACAAAGAGAAGAGCACAAGGACAGAGACGACGACGGAGAGAGAGAGAGAGAGAGAGAGCCGGTCGGAATTATTAGTTAGGTTTCCCGGTACCGGCGCAACGAGCACACGTTTCGCCGTTCCCCTCGCCCGTTTACTCCCCCGGGTCTCCCCGGGGTCCGCCGGTGTACACCGGGTCGCGGCTTCTGTCCGATGTACCGGCGCGCTGGAAACGAGTGTCATCGGGTTGTGCGCCGGCCGCGCTCGCCAATGACGCGCCGTAAAAACGGGCTCGAAAAAAGCGCTAATGCCCGGCGGATTCCAGAACGGAGGGATCGTCCGTTTCTTGCACCGGCCGGTCGGCCGACCTTACGAAACTGGTACATCATCACGGCATTCTTTTCCGCAACGATGGAACCGACGGACGACGACGACGACGGCGACGACGACGGAGAGATAAGGGACGGGGGAGAAGGAGGAGGAGGAGGAGGAGGATCGCAACGTGGTAGTACTTCTTTACGTCCGGCGGACGTTTAAAATCCACTTTAGCTTCTACGTCGTCTCACAATGGGACCACCCAGCGGCCGCCGCTCGCGACGACCTTTCGGGCCTCGATATTAAAACTCAACGTTCCGCCGATGCACCGGTTGATTGTACGGAGGCGTTTACGGAGGGCAGACGAGCCACGGGGTGCCCGCGAGACGGTTTATAAATAATTCCTCAAATATCAACGAGTACTCGCGGCAACCTCGCGACATAACCTAACCTATTGGTTGTGTTGGAATGTTTTTGAGGAGTCGTTGACTTAATGATATAGTGAAAATCGTGTGAGAATTATGTAGTGCGTGCCAACTGAGACAAGGGACAACGTGATCTTGTGGAGTGGACGTGAGGAATCGGGGATTCCCGACGCGGACGCTATTTATAAGGGACAGGGTCGATGACAATGGGCGAATTTCGAATGCCATACGACGGAACCACTGATCAATTCAGTACACGCGCGTTTCGTCGATGGTTACATTCTTCGTCATACGTCGATCGATTGCGAATCGGCTGGTCCCTTCGGTCGAAGAATATCCGAAATTGTTTCGGACATTCTTGATTGAAGTATACTAAATTTGTATAAAAATACTGGCCTGACTGCAGATCTTCACGTAAAACAGATTCTGATTGAAGTACACAAAATTTGTGTAAAAATACTGGCCTGACAATGAGACAATTCCTGACATTAAGTTAGGTCTGTCCAGGCTTATTACAGCGATATGAAATTGCTTTATTCCCAGAAGCAGTTATTTTATATTGGTACCATTACCTGTAACAGCTTAGCGTGCGAGTACAAATCATTACAATTTTCCCTGCCGTTTTTCAACGCCGCCGCTGCGTTCGCACGTGAGCGATATATGAGATTCCGAGAACGAGGGGCAATTAAAAAAACGAAATATGAAAAATTCGTTGGCGTCGAAGGGCGGGAAAGAATTGACATTCAAAGGCGGTAGGAGCTCCCCGGCCCCTGCGACTCGAAACCGCTGGGACACCTGTATGGTTTCAGGGTCTGGTTCGCGCATAAACATGCCTCCGCGGCGGGAATAAATCTGAATTCGATTTGCCACGAATTTACGACGATATTGTCGCCGAGCAGTGACTAACGGTGCGAATTCGGAGATTAATATCCCCGTGTACGCGTAAATTTCCCGTTACGCGCTCACGAAAAATTGAATACGCGAATACACGTGAAGTTAGCGGCGGGAATAGCTCAGATTAGGGACTGGAGACTTACCTAAAAGTGCGCCTAAACCAGGAGTTGCAGATTCAAAGCGGGAAATTTCAAAATTAATTTGCGAATTAGGTGAATGTAATGATAGCGAATATAGATTATGTTCACAGTCAATAGTCTATTGAAATAAAAATTGACATCTCTAAAAATACCGGTAATAATAAATTAAAGTTGCATTACTAGTTATGAATATTCATTTCGTGAAATTTCCCTAAAAAAATTACTAATTGAAGATATTGTAAGAGGATAAATATAGCAAATATTACATTTCCGTTTTATTCCCGTTTTCGGTTTAGGCACACTTTTTCGCAGCCAATCAAAAATCATCACATCGGTGTCCAGTCTCTACCTAACTCAGATTAGGTCATATTAGATTTACTATAATTTCGTTCCAAGTCTCCCTTCTTCAAATTCCACACTCTTCGCCCAAATTTCGCGCCAAAAACAGCCCAAACGAATTCATACCAATTCAACGACGTTTCGTCCTCGCTTGTTCCTCTGTCGGACGATTCCAATTAACGCGTCG